>CM068370.1:41273343-41580843 GCA_034769895.1 Magicicada septendecula | reverse complement strand
TATTCTAATGAAAGTACGAACAGATACCTGGACGATGCGCAGTGTAAAACCAATATATGTAGTATTATAATAACTATCTCCATCTCTTTTGGTTGTTCCATAAATCGTTCTCAAAGTCTCTCTCACTCGTATGTATGTTTACGATTGGTAACTTTTTGCCTTTGGTTTGCCAATTCAACACTTGTTTCTGGAATCCGGAGTTCAGCCATTTGTTGGGCGTTCTGAAATAAACCAACTCCTAATTTTTGACGACGTCTAAGCGCGAGTTTATAAAACTCATAATTTCTCTCAACTTATCAGGTCTTTAACCCACTTCTCTGTGTCCCATTTCTCTGTGTCCCCCGCCCACCTTGACGCCTCTCTGTCGCCCGCCACCTTCCAGCTTTGGCGACCTGCGTTACTCGTCCCTGTCTTGGTCGCCCTCAAAAATAATTAAACACACATAAATGGCGCCTCCATCAGCCTCTTCCTTCACCAACAAGGCTACAGACTACATCGACTCACAAATACACGCACATGCGTTACTCTAACTTCTACGTGTCTCCACCTTCTCAATGGCCTACTTCCTAATCTCTTCCCATATGGCTGAAGGGCGCTTGCCCCAGAACAGCCTGAGTCTGGCCCCAACAAAGACCAGACTGGAACAATAAAAAAAAATTCTGGGCGTTTCTTAACCTTCCTCTTCTGAGTATACCGGCTGCTCGCCTTCAAAAATCCAGTTCGGAAGTGGAAAAATACATATTCCAATTATAGAACTAGTCTTTCAGATGTCGTCCCCTCTTAAATTAAAAAAAATTATCGCCTCTGTATCATTTATCCGTCTGAGCGCAGAGGTCATTGTGTGTTATCAACCAAATGCATTATTATTCGGCACATTTTAAATTTATTACTCTAAAAAACGCAACATCTCATTATATAACCAGGCCGATAACTTGCACCCTCCATTAATCCGTGATTTAAAAATTGTAAAGGAGTTTGCTCTCATAAATAGAGTTTTTTTTTAAGTACTCTTCACAGACATTTATTGTGGGTTCTGCTTTTTTACTGTTGAGTTCAGCTTGCTTAGCAAAAAACCAGAAGAAATTTGTAAGTCGGTAGATCCATCTGATCTCAACTCGTATCCTCGCTGGTATTAAATCAGGGGTAAAGATTCTGTAATACAGCCGGCGACCGATATAACTTTTTGTGTGGCTTAGTCATCTGGGGCACATGACTAGTAGATGATTGTCCAGGACATGCAAGACATCATTTTCTCACACGATCATGCAGACAATATTCACGTTCTCGGACCAACCTTTCAATTTCAACTCTAGGCAACGTCAGATCTCTGCGGACGTTGACATTCTGGTTACACTAGGGTGCGTCAACAGTGGGTCGAAGGCTTGTTTCGAAATGTAAGGATTTTTTCACCGGTTTTAGTATTTTTTTTTTGCGCATGCGCCACTGTAGACTACGTTTGGTTCGACTGGTTCCTCCCTTCTTCTCCTTTCTCTTCCTCCTCTCCCACACTCCTTCATTCTTTATCGATGTCTCTCCCTCCTTTCGTCAGTCCAGATGGCACCTGTCCTCTTCTTGGGGTTTTCCTGAAAATCTTGGGCATTTTTTAATTCCTTTTTGAGTGGCGAGCATTCTTCACAGTCTTCTTGAGTAATCTGGAGTCAGTATTTGTTTACACATAATAATTTGTTTTCTGCTTGTAGCTGACTTGTTCATACTCAGGAATGATTTTTAAGGATATGTGCTAGTAAATGCTGGCAACAATTTTAGATGAACACCTTCTAAGACACGTTTAGGTACACGCCAAAAACAAACTCTTGCTATCAAAAGAAAGTAGTAAAATAACTTCCCTCGACTACAGAAAACGTTGATTCAACACTTAAGTGATATTGTATTTTCACGCGTTTTTATTTTCGTTTACAATGTCAATGGTTAGTGTAGCCACTCTTCTCTACTAAGCAATCGAGGAACACCTCCTTGGTTGCACGCGGCGGTAGGTTATCTAACAAAATTGCTCCGCTATATCAGCGCTTTAGCTTCTTCAGATATTTATGTCTCTGCAGATCTTCTCAGTTGCGCAGTTGATTTGTAATCCAAGTTTTCTTTGGTTCATTCTTTCTTAGAATATGACCAATATACCTCATTTTCCTTCCGTTTATAGTTACTTCTTATTTTTGGTTCCTAATCATTTTTTCACAAGTTTCTTTTTCGTTATAAGGCTTCGGCCATTATATCTTCATTATCCTACTTAAGCACTTGTTTATAAACATTCAAATTTTCTGTGCAGTCTTTACCCTAGTGTTCACGCTTCTGGTCATCTCTCTCCGTGTCGTTAGTCGCCTGACATCAATTCGCCAATCATGTAACTTTAGGTATGTCTTCCAAATACCTAATGCAAGATTTGTCAATAAAAATGTTTCTTTCAAAAAATATCTTTTGACTTAAAAATGACTGTTTCTGATTTCACTCCTGTCAGGTCCTCCTATCCCAATCTCTTAGTCTCAGAATGCTCACAGCTTTCCACAACCTCAACAATCTGCTAGAAGAACTCCAGTCTTCCCCTGCAACTCTTCCCAAAGTTCATTCACTGCACCCTGTATCACCAGTCATTAATCGTGGGTGTTTCAACCAATGCCCAACCAACCTGTCTCAACTTCTCGTCGTACGCTAGTTCTCCACAAACCTTTGTCCACCCATGTTATTCGTAGCATTTTCCTATATTACCACATTTCAAATATTTCTGTTATTCATCTTTCAGCTTTTTCTACTGTCCAGGCTTTGCATCCGTTAGTAAAACTCTTCAGTCATATAACTTTAGGTATGTCTTCCAAACACATAATGCAAGATTTTACAATAAAAATGTTTCTTTTCAAAAAAGATCTTTTGACTTCAAAATAACTGTTTTTGATGTCATTCCTCCTTCGTCCTTCTCGTGCAATACTGTTCTGCAAGTAATTGGATTTATCTAATTTCTTTACGTTATATTTCTCAATTTTAATTCTTAAAGTATCTCTACTTTCGTTTCTAGAGCTTTTTTTCTATTTATATCGGCCATCTGAGGACCACATGCTAATTTCAATTCTTTATTCCTTGTTCTTTTCTTTTTCTCCAATATTCTTTCATTTTTTCATTATGTTTCTTCTTCCTGTCTTCAGTCCACTTTGAACCTGCGTTTTTCTCTCTCCTACCCTGGACTCCTTCCATTTTTAACACTTTTGCCCGAAAAACCTCTTTCAATTGCTTCTTCTATTATGTTTTTATATCAATTATATTTTCTTTACTTTGATACATTTCATCATTACTTCTTAATTTCCAACCTTCTGAAGTTTTTCGTGAGCCTAATATTTTTTATAATAATTCGTCTTTCCAATTAAATTATAATTCAATGCTAGACATTCACTTGCATGTAGGCATTCTGGCCTCACTGCTGTATTGTAATGCCTTATTTTCGCATTTTTATTGTAAATATATTTAGTTATACCATATGCTCTTTCCATTTTATAAATCCTTTCTTCTATAGCAGATTTTCTAAACAATTCTCTTGAATTATTTCCCCTAGATACTTGCATTTTCTAACCCTCTCTATTTGACCAATATCCGTTAGCAGGAATTTTAGTGCGTTTTTAATGTTCGTGAGAAATTTTTTGTTCTGCAGAAATTCTTAAGCCTGTTCTACTGGCTATGTCCTCTAAAATATTAACTTGTATAGAGCTTTTATTACTTTAGTTTTCTTTTGTTGATTTTGAAACCAATTTCCTAATAATTTTTCCATAAAATTTAATATTTTTCAAAATCTTGCTTGTTTCTGCAACTCGAACGATATCACCACCAAATGTTAACATTTTTATTCTTGCTCCCTGAACTGTTATTTTAGTCTCATAGTCTCTTTTATCACCTCTGTTGTCTCTTCTATAAAAAAATAAACAACAGTGATAATTGCCTGTATCCTTGTTTTATTTATTATTATTCCGGCTGTAAAATGTTTACACATTTTCCGGAACCAAAGTTTACAGAAGCGATTGAATTCTCATCTTCCACTGCTGCTTGTCCATCCAAAGAACTTCAATTAATCGTTCCCTCAATATAGTCAGAATTTCTTCTATCTAGGTGATAGGTGGCCTTTCTATTTTCCTTCTTCTTGGTGGGGTCCTTTCAATAACTCTCCTTGGCAATCTTTCCTGTGCCATTTTTAACATGGAATCCATAGGTATGTAATGTCTTACTCGCACGTTTCGCGAAAATCGACCGTTATGTTTCAAATGTACTTTCGGCATACCACTATCTCACGAACCGCTAAACCAATCCCAGCAAACCAGGTGTCAGGTGATCGAGTCACTCGGCCCCCTTCCACCAATAGTACTGAGAATTTTGACAACTGACTTCAGTCGGCTCTAGGCTTTGTCTGCGTGAGGGTGTTTTTGCGCCGAAAATTTCTAAATTGCTCCACTAAAACTTAAATATCTCGGGAACTACAAGTCCCATCGCGAAAATACAAAGTGTGTTGTGATCCTCAGAACTAAATCTCTCCAATAACACCAATTCCGAGTACCAGAAGCACTCACAGAAAATAATAACAACATTTGAACTCAAAAATTTGAAATGCCTCGACGTAAAATCGCGATAAAACTCGAACAAAAAATTTCAAACCGAAAACCGGCAAATCCTATGCAGAGCGTCAACAGGCTTATCGTTTGAGACTAAAATCAAAGAAATCGGCCGAGAACTTAGAAAATGGCAACCATTTGAAGATTGACGAAACCCCGTCAGCGCCCAAGCGGCCCGCATCTCCGACGCCCGCTTTGGGGTCATCCGGCGTGCTCCCAAAGCGACTCAGATCGAGCGTACGGCTAGCTAGCAAGAAAACAGACGATGAGAACATTAATAACTTGTGCTTCGACAACATTGGACCCTCGATGCTATGCGCAGAACAGCCCGGTCCAAGTCGCCGCTTCAAAGGAGTCGACGAGGAATTCTCTAAGCACTTTATTAACAATCCGTTCGGCTCGGTCTGCCCATGATTCCATGTCTACCGGTAGTCCCACGACTACCAGGTTTTAATTTGTTTCGTGTGTCCATACCTTTGTAATTATGACACTTCAAACAACGGTTTTAAATATTTTGGTTTTAGTTTCTGTTGTAATTTGCTTATCCCACAGGATTCCATTTAATATAGATATAGCCATCTTTCCCAAATTAATTCTGGATTGTATTTCTTTATCTTGCTTCCCACTCGCCGTAATTTTCACCCCTAAATACTTGTATTTCTCTGTATCCTTGTCTTACTCATTTTCTTATTTTTGCTTCCCTTTCGTGAGCTTCTACTTGTATTATAACCACTTGATTCATATTTAGAATCTATCTTCTGACCTCATGTTTCAGACTATTTTTTTTAATAAATTTCAAAAAGTTTATTCCACTTGACATTATCAAACGCCTTTTCAGTACCATAAACGCGCCTACGTATCTTTTATTTTCCTTACTCTCCTGTCAATAATAATTTAAACGCCATGTCAAAATAGTTTCCATTGTACGCGTGATAGCTTCTGTTCATACGTTATTATAACTACCCTCCATTGTACTTTACGAAATGAAGAGCTGGGGAGGAAAACGTACGGAGTCCATTTTACCATATTTTACAGGAGACAAAAACAAAGTTTTTTTAGTCAGTGACGTATATTTTTACAAACATATATGAGTACAATTTCTTTTGTATATTACACTAACTCACAACACGTTTAGTGTAAAAAATAGAAAATTAAATTGACACTTCTAAATTGATAACAATTAATTTTGTTTATTAAATGTTCAAAGGTTTTGCTCAAAATGTCTTCTCTTTTTCTCTATTTTTCTTTTTAATTCCATTATTCATATCTAAAACAGAACTAAAGTTGTAAATTACATTAGAACAGTCTGTGACTTGAGAATTCTCCCCTCCTCTAGGCTAGTAGACTCTGATCGTTTCTCTCCCAGCGCGCGGTGACTGATCGTTTTTTGGCTTGCCGCATTTCTTTATGAACTTATTTCAGCGGACTGGAAGCGTTTGTCGCCATTCTTATCCACAAGGTAGACAGATCTCAACCCAAGCTATCTGTTGGTATCAAAAAACAAAAATTGGAAAAATGGACCTGATAGTTTTGCCTCCCCCCACCCCAAGCTCTTCAAATGTTTAATTTTAGAAAAAATTCAAATAATAGTTTTTTTTTTAAGACCTGAAGATGTCAGTGATGACGAAAAGCTTTGTCTAAATAATAACAATTATAGCAGTTTAGCAATTTTATAAAAGAAAAGTAAGGATGGCTGCTAATTTAAACAATACGAAGAATAATAGTTTTTTGGTTAGAAACTCCCGATTTTTTTATAAGAACATATTTTTTATCTCTCCTGGTCTGTCTGCTTGTCTGTGTATCAGTCAGTAAGACAGTCTCTCTGTCTCCCTGTCTGTTTCTCCCCCCTCACTCTCTCTCTCTCTCTCTCTCTCTCTCCCCCTCATTACGTCAATATAATTCGATTATTCAGTATTGGTTGGCAGGTCCTTGTCAGGATACGTCACAAACGGATTTCTTCTTTCCCGAGTACATTGTTACTTGCTACTTCGCTCCTAACTTAATTAATAACATCTAACCTACTGGTTTTTATTCTGTACCGTGCCTTTCAAAACTACATTCAACAAATCTGTTGTGTCTAATTATAAAACTCATGCACTGGGTTGCCTGTTTCCTAACGATTTCACTCACCCAACCTGTAATGCCTACTCTGTTTTAATTATACAGTAGTACGATAAGGCAGGAACGGCTACGTTTAGTATGTTCCTGCTTTTCCCTAATCAGTAGCGAACTAAAGTGGGGGGGGCGGACTGCCTCGGGCCTCACTTAGTAGGGGGCCTCCAGATTTGGAAAATTAAGTTTTTTTTTGGTAAATGTTTTAATTTATTTGCAAACGTTCTATTGCCACGTCCTGAAAGGCAACATGGACTAGCAATTTTATCGATCGAAAACAAGTTGGCAAGGAAAATAAGCTTTGATAAGTCAACAAGACAATTTTCCCGAAGCCAAAACTAAAAAACGGCCATTTTAGAAAGTTCACCTTATTTGCACTAAAACCGCTAACTGACTTGAAAAAAAAGCCGCCAAGTATTGTTTGCAGCAATGATAAATTTGTTTTGCAGTATAAAAGTTTACTGTATATTATAAAGTATTGTAATAAATTTAATACAGTCCTTAAATAATACTACTTCTATTATTTCTTTAAATTTTGTATTTACAATATGAAAGTGGATTTTTATTTCAAACATTACTACAGGTTCTTATAAAGTTTCTCAACTAGACATATCAATACATTAATTAGACAATACAGATATAATAGTAAAGTGTTTTTGCTATGTATTACTTAACGATAAATTGCATTATAAACACCCATGTTATGGGAGGGGGACCTCAGTAAGAGATCCGCACGGGGCCTCCATCGGCCTAGGTAAGCCACTGTCCGTAATTATTATGTTTTTCTTGTGTTTATGGACGAGTCTGATCACGAGGTTAAAAGTCAGTTCATAGGTTCTTGTCCTGTGTACGCTTTCGGTTAGGCCCCGTGGTCGGCAAACTCATTAGTCAACAGAGCCAAATATCAACAGTACAACGATTGAGATTTCTTTTGAGAGCCAAATTTCTTAAACTTAAACTATATAGGTAGGTACACTGTTCATTAACTTAATAAACTTTAATTAAAGTTTTAAGTCTTAATTAAACTATAGGTACACTGAATAAAACTTGATATCATACTTAATAATGATCTTATTTATTGATAAAAATTAAATTGTGAGTAAGGTATCCATAAAATTAAATCATGACAATGACTGACAAACACTTAATGTGAACAATGGCCTTGCATCTCCTTGGAAAGTTTGGGTAAGTCAGGTTTGTATGTTGTTGTTTTTAATTTTAGGCACGATTCCAGGTGCTCATCAATAAGACGACTTCTCAATTTACTCTTGATGAGGTTCATGCTTGAAAAAGATTGTTCGCATGAATATGTAGAACCGAAAAGGGAAAGAACAGCAAACGCTAGTTTTTTCAACTGATCATGTGTGTCAAGAATACTATTCCAGGTGTTAAAAATCATCATGTCTTCCTTCTCCAGGTCTTTCAAAGCAGACCACTTGTGCTGTGAACTAAGTTCACATTTGTTTTTCTCCAACGTTTCCATATCAGCACAAAGACGTTCAAATTTAGAGCTCCATAATTCTTTGTTTTTTAAATCCAGCAATTGCATTTCAAAGTTGCCAATGTCAACATTAAAGGGAGAAAAATTTAATTCTGTTACAGTAGCATTAAGAGGTTTTTTAACAAGGCTAACGTCGCTTTGCTGTTTCTGAATTCCTGAAACTTGTTGAGAAAAGCTTCCCTCATATTTAAAATTGTTGTTTTGAAACAGCAAATGTCAATATCAGAATTATTTTCTTGGCGATGTTTCAGCAGGCTTGGAAAGTGAATCAAAGTTTCTCTTTCAAAATCTTGAGCAAAAAGGGATAATTTGTTTTCGAATGAAATAACTTCTTCTAACATCGAAAAAATTGTGTTTCCTTCCCCCTGTAGTTTACGATTAAGCTGATTTATGATTTAAATGAGACGTAACGTCTACCATGAAATAAAATTTTTGGATCCACTGATCGTCCGTTAGTTCTGGATAGTGAATACCCTTCTCAAGGAGAAATGCTTTAATTTCTGTTAATAAGGAAGCGAAACGTTTTAAAACGTTTCCTCTTGATAACCAACGTACCTTGTTATGCAGCAGAAGATCTGCGTACTCACTCTCCATTTCAACTAAAAATTCTTTAAATTGGCGATGATTAAGAGCTTTAGCTATAATGGAGTTGATAATCTTAATCACCAATTCCATAACTTTGCAAATTTCTTCTGGAAATGTCTGCGCACAAAGCGCTTCTTGATGAATGATGCAATGGTAAGCAAGTGTCTCGTGATTAATTTTTTCTTTCAAAATAGCAACAAACCCTTTTCTTACGCCGGTCATACTTTTCGCCCCGTCTGTTGAAATTGACACAATTTTATCGAGTGGAATATGATGTTTTTCCATGCACTCAATTACAGCATTTGCAATATCCTCTCCACGTGTTTGACCTTTGAGTGGCAATAATCCTAAGAGTTCTTCTTTAGGACCTGTAGATGAAATAAATCGTACAAAAAGTGAAACTTGCGCTGTATCATTTATGTCACAAGACTCGTCAACTGCTATTGATAAAGCTGAAACCAATTTAAGATCTTCGACTTGCTGGTTGGTTATATTCGAAGACATTTTGACTGTTCTATCTTTCACTGTTTTAGCAGACAATGGTAACTCTTTAATTTTTTTTAGAGTATCTGGTTTGTTCTTAAAATCCCGAAATAGCTCTTCGGATGCATTTATAAAACAACTTTTTATGTATTCGCCGTCTGTGTATGGTTTTCCTCTCTTAGCAATCTCTTGACTAACCACAAAACTTGCAATATTAACATTGTTGGAAGATTTCATCCAGTAATTAAATACAGAACTTGATTTTTCTTGACTCTTCTGAAGTTCCTCAACTGCTTTCTTCCTTGCATCACCGACAGGATATTTACTGCTAAGTGACGCGTGTTTAGTTGTAAAGTGTCTCTCCAAATTTGACTTCTTGTTATGGGCCAATTTTTCCTGACAAATAAGACAGGTCGGAAGGCCATTTAAGTTTTGAATAAACGTGAAAGTCTCGGTCCATTCAACTTTATATTCACGGTTTTCGTCTTCCGCTTTTCTTTGCTTCTTCTTTGTAGCCATGTGAAATAGGGCACCTAAAAAAATGTTTCATTTTATAATAATAAAGCCTATAGCATACAAAAAAATCTACATTATTATAATTCAAAGATAAGCCAATATAATATAAAAAAAAACCAACTGGTATAAGGTATAATTACTATAATAGTTAATCAATAACAACATCATAAGTTAACATCAAGTCAGCTGTGATGACGTCAGCTCAGCCTTCGCTGGTGGTTTGAATAATTGAAATTTTCACTAACATTTTTATAATATATATTAATTTTATGTTACTAATTAAAACCTTTTAGTTGTAAGTATTGTACTTTTCAGTTTTGCCCTTTCTCTGACTTCTGATAACAGTTTAAAAGAACCCTATTTATGTCTAAACAGTATTCATTTTAAAAGAATAAACTAATCGATTTCACTCGACCTGAGACGAGTTTCATTCGAGCCGAGAGCAACTATTACGACTCAAGGTCGACTATTTACATTGAAACCAATAAATAAAATTAATTATTTCGAATTGAAGTTTTATTTCTATATAAAGTGTACAATAAGATAATTTCATATATTAATTGGAACCTGATCGTCAAAGAGGACCAGTACTACATCGACAAGGGATCAGGACCCGAATCTACCAATACTAACAAAATCGATTATTACAATAACATAATCTATTTAACTCTTATAAACAAATAAATCATCACGAACCGAAACCATTACACAAGGAAAGAAATTAAACTAATAAAGAAGATTCATACAATAATACACTAAATAAATAATTAAACAACAGAAAAAAATATATAATATAAATAATTAAAAATTTAAATTTTATTTTTACGAAAATATTCACGAAAAAACAAGTTTTACTACAAGCCACCGACACAGAATAATTACAATTATTAAATTGATGACAAAAATACCTGTAGGAGTTGCAGCTGGTTGGAAAAATACAGGTAACTTTATGCTTCGAGTAGGTACTTTTGTCACCCGCGCGCGATTTGCGGACGCGACGAGCACTGACCACTATACACAATGAGACTGCTGACTGACTGACTCACTCAACTCGTGTATGAGTCGCGCGGACACGTTTGAGTTGGGCCCACGGTCAAAACATTCCCCTGCGGATTACCGTCGATCCTCGAGGTCTAGTTGCGCCCCTGTTCAGTAGGTAGGTTTCTCCATTTGTTAATGTTAGGCCGCTCGTTTTTATTTGAATGTCCTATTTAATATTAACAAGTATCAAAATTACATTTTAATATCAATTAAAGACAGTTATTGAAATTATTACATCCCCATTTAATGATTACCATAATCACGTCTTAATTAAAACGTCTTAATTAAAATTTAACAAACATGAAATAAGGTTAACAAAAATTTTCATTTATGATTAAATCATTACTTAATCACTAAACAGAATCCATGCTAAAATAATAACCAATTAAGTTACTACAACAAATCCAAACGTGTATAAATTACTTTTGGTGCATTAGGTCTTTGTTAAGGATGGTTTCTTAAAGGAATTTGTTAAGAATGGTTGCTCGGTCTTAAGCGTGGACATGAGTTTTTATTTTTTACTTGTAAAAACAAACAAAAAAATCAGCCCTAAAAATCAGTAAATAGTAAAAAAAAATTGTATTTGAATGATTATTCCAATAACAATTTTAAACAGTAGTGAAGTCGTACCTGTTATTTCCCTTTGAACGATGAACTCGATCACCTGAAGTCCATTTGAAGTGTGAAGGCTTCTGTTCCGCTCATATATAAACCAACTGTCCCAATAATAACACAGGACAATATGGCCAATATAAGGAGCGGCCTTCCGGCCTTGTCAATTTTTTGTTAGTTTTTGTTTTTGTATTTGTTTTTAGTTTTTGTATTTTTTTGTTTTATGTGTTTCATTGATTTTTTCCTTTTTATAGAAAAACTATATTTGTTGGTCCTACCTTGTAGATGGGCATTTCATTACGAAATCTAAGTTGATGGTCCTTTCTTGTACTGAAAACAGACGCATTTTATGAAGTGCAATCTAGAAATGTCTCCAGAGGTGTACTTATTGTACAGAGTTTCCAAAAACTGAAGTCTCTTCTTGTACCGTCCGTTAGTGATTTTTCGAGTACTTGCTGCACTTCGAATGCCAATGTAGGTATCGATCTGGACGTTCTTAATTGCCTCGAAAAAGACGAAGATATTAGGATGGGGGTGATAGAAATTTCTTCCAAATTTGTCATGGAACGACTCACATGCATTCGTTGTCCTTTCTGAAGAAGTGGACGATGATGCCCATAGACTTGGGGGCAATGAAGAGCTATCAATGTAGTTCTCTACTAGGTAGTTAGAGAACTCCTCGACGTTCGGAGGTTGTATGGACATTAAGTCCTCCACAAATGCGTCCTCCACCTGACCAGCGTCCAACATACTTAAACCAAACACCCAGTGCAACCATTTTCCGGCTTCCGGTGTCTCATTTTTGTATTCCTGGCTCAATCCAAGCTGTTGAATTTTTCTCCACCAGGCCTGGGATAGGTGGAACCTGGAGCCTCTCACATGTACTGAAGGCCAATATGATCTGACAGCATTTTGAAGCGCTATCTCAAAGTCAACTGTTATGTGTTTTGGATTGGAGTGCAACTCATACTCCTCGCACTTTGATTTCAGATGATTAAATAGGCTTTTGTACGTTTCTTCTGTCTTGTTGGCCAATAAACAAAAAACAAGCGGAACATAGTTGCCATTATCTACGCCGAGAATAGTAAAAAATTGATAAAAGTACTTTGGTGCATAGGTAAAAGTATCATCCATGAAAATATTATCAATTTTTGCAAGATATTCCGAGTTGCTTTTGAGGCAAAAAACAACAATGTTTTCCTCTCTTAAGTTTAACAGCGACATTTCCTCACCTTGAGTAGTCGTGATCGGAATGCTGTCCAAAGCGTCGTGGACGTCACTGATGCATTTAGGAAGAGGAGGAAGCTTACTTCTTTTTGCGTGGTTGAGGTTTCTTCGCACTCGATCCATGTCATCACGTGTCATTTGGTTACTAATATCTTCAGGCGCAGACATAATTTCTTGTTTTATCACTTTTGCGGGCGTTTCGGATAAAGTTCCGGTCGCCTTGCTCTTCGCACTGTTGGAAATGTAGTGCCTGTGTAAGTTCGGGCACGGTTCATGGTTATGCTCACCAACGGCTTTGAACAAAACATCACCATCATCATCTGTAAATAAATGCGCGGAACAACTTTTTTTAACACAACGCCACTTTTGACCGCACTGTGTTCTTCTATTTTTCGAAAACTTAAAACCCTCCAAAACTACTAATTTGAATCCTTTCTTACTTAGCATAGAAAACATGTTTGCACTGCTCTCACTCATGGTAACACTGAATGTGAAGAAATGTGCAAGGGGTTGAAGGGAGTGTGGGGGCGGCAGTACTGGGAATTCCAACGGAATGCCACTCGCCCGGTCAAAACAATGACAGCAAGTTACCCGGGACTCACCCACCCCTGCATGGAGGCTTGAAATACGAAGTTTTGAGTACGGACTCTACACCGCATTTACAACTTATTTTAACTGTATATTGTAACTGATTTCCAAAAGTTTTGATTACTGGGGGCAGTTCCATGGGGGCAATTCGACCCTCACTCCGAGCTGACCATGGGCCCAACTCAACCGTCCTTTTTATGGACATCACTGACCGTGGGCCCAACTCAACATCCCCCAGTCGCGCGTGCCTCCCCCGCGCCGCGTACCCCGCGGCCCGCCTGGGCCACGTCTCCCGTCATCCGACCGACCGACACCTCCGCGCGTGCCTGCGCGCCCGGACATAGTCATTTGTGGCAGAGCCGCACTCAAGGGGCCAAAGAGCCGCATGCGGCCCGCGAGCCGCGGTTTGCCGACCGCGGGGTTAGGCCAAAGTGTTTTCTAAGCCTCTTCACTCACAATTTGCAATTACTTCACGTAGGCTATTATCTCACGTATATATTATGTACTTTTAATTGACATGTCACTCTGCAAAAATAGGTTAAGTACAAATTGTCGTTTGTTCGGAGCAGTGACTGGTCAATCATCGCTGGGCTAAAGAAAGTGTAAAACGTTCGACCTGATGCTGCAAAAATTCGCTGAGTTCAAACGTATGAAGGAATTGTTTTTGTTGCACCAGTCGTAAACAGCCGTTTGATGTGAATGCACAAGTCGGAAAACACAAAACACATCGAGTAATAAATTAAAAAAAAAAAATGACCCGCCGACCCTTTTATTCAACACGTTTTTCATCAGTTCTTTTAATAGGGGCTCTGATAACTTCTACACTTACTGTGTCCGAGTAAACACACTCATATACACAGCATGAAGGTCACTATAGTTTGACCCTGATGTAAAAATAAGCGCTCAATTCTGTCATAACAATTAGTCTGATACGTGTTATCACAACACATTTTGTTATAACAAAGTTCAATAACACTATTAATAATATTTTTGGCGAATAATATATTATAATGTAGGCCTGTATCAGTATTCATAGCGTAAGACGGTGCCTATGATATCTATAGATTACGCACATAGACAAGTGTAATTAATTAATCTTTGAATTGTTGAATTTATCTCGGTCCATTCTGCAGAACGATTATAAGTTTGCGTTTGTACCTAATCATATTTTCAGAAACTAAAAAGAGGACGTGAATATTTAAACTTATAGATTACATGATATCGTCATATTGTTTTTCTATCCCGGTGCCCTGGAACATCATTTTTATATACATACAAACGCGCGCGATACTATTGTATCTCTGTGAGCTTGCCCACGCGCGTAGTACAGCAGTGCAATTAATGAATCATCACACTAGTACGTTGGCTGCAATGACTGGAAACGTCTCTCGTGATATCGTGATTCATCTTAAAGGTTAGAACTTTCAAGAAAACTGTTCCAGAAAACTAAAACGAAAAATTATGGAACCTTCTCAGCTATCAGAACATGTGTACGCTGGAGGCGATTACAAAATACCAGCCGCGTGCCACAGCAGTACAGTTATGCAAGTTGTGTGTACAAGCGATTAGAGTACAGTTTTAATGCAGGTGTGTGGTGTTTAATTTTATAACCAATTAATATTTCCGCGACACTATTTATCAACATAAGAACTGTTTATAATGCACACTGGATAACACAGAAGAATTAATGAAATACAACTGTGAAAACGTTTATGGGAGAATTAAATAAAAAATTACGCTAATTGAGACACGATTAATACGACTCTCTCTCTCTCTCTCTCTCTCTCTCTCTCTCTCTCTCTCTCCCTCTTACTCATAAAGTTATTTGTGCTGGATCTTTCAGGATTCGTGTATTTTATATATATAGTGTTTTTCATTTTTAATTTATTTTCATAAATGAGTACACTTTATTTAAATAACAAATTAATACTATAGGCGACAGTTTGAACTCTAATCTTCAGATATTTAATATATATATAAACAGGGCCGGATTAAGGTATCTCGGCGCCCTAGTCTAATTACATTGTATCGTCCCCTCTCACCTCCCATAGGCTACTCTTACGTTTATTTCCAAGGGGCTGAATGAAGCTTTAAACACCCTACAATATATTTCTTAGTTAGGAATATTTCAAATATCTTACTGTTTTTTGGAAATAATCTCAAGAATTGAAAACTGAGGCTATTTTTCAGAAATTGTTTTAGAGTAAATTGTTTTTTATACACCTTCAACCATTTGTAGTTTGCATGGCTTTTATAAGGAAAATTAAATAAGTAATTACAGAATTACAACAGTTTTATTAAGAGTATGTACACTAAAAACATTTACACAAAGAAGACAATCAGTTAAATATCTTGTGGATTTGTTAAGACTCATGTAGAGTTCAACCTAGATTCTTTTTTCTCGCTTTCGATTGAGCAAACGTTTTAATCGCCTCACTGAAATAAAGCCCTTGCAGAAAGTCACTTTCAATGACCAAGAGGGCTACACCGATGACTCATAACCGGAGAAAACAGTTTGGAAAGCACTTCTATTATAACATCTTTTCTAGTGTTATAACTTGGGGAACCCGAAGTAATTGGTTCTGCCAATTATTCAGGCTGCCTTATTCGACGAGCTGAAATTTAATCAGAACAACACAGAGTAAATATAAAAGGAATCAGGGAATGGGAAAACTGTTGATTTATGTACTCAGTATATGTGTGTAACAAGAAGACTTCTCTTTATTAAACATTTGAAAAAATAACATTTACTCAAAAGATAGATCCCATGACATTACTAATTGCATTATTAAAGTTATTTGAATTCATTATAGAAACTTTGGGATCACAACAGATTTCATTTAGCTATACCACGGATCCGGGTAACCTTAGGTATTTAGTCATTAAACTTTTACTTATATTCAATTCATGATATTAGCTGGCAAGACCTTTAGTTTTATGCTTCATTTTTATTCCATTTGAAGAATGGTATTAATTATACTACGATACATTAAGATTTAAACTGTTACAATGTATGATGTCTGAATAGTTACATTAAATTCTTAGTGTTAATTCTTTTTAATCTTTACAAGTTTAATCGTCTCTGAAAAGTCTCTCTTTTAAAGTGTATTGTGTTACAATTATAATTATTATTTATTCCTCGATAGACGTGCTATCGAGTCACCTTTAATTTGGTATGTAGAAATTTCCTCCGGGAGTGTCCGTCTTGGGAATCCTTAAAAGCGTCGTCCTCATCTAGGTCTGGTCTTAGTCATTAAAGGCTTAAACGTCTGCAGTCTAGGTCGAACCTTCTACGATGGTAGGCGTAGATTCTTTGATGTCTCGAACTGCATCTTCTGTCGGGTCTACTAGAGTTGCAAATTCTGGTAGTTCACATCTCCGGGTAGGATGTTGAAAAGTGTCGTCAGTAGGTGAAGTTAGCAGTCATCGTTATTAATACTCGTACTTTTGTAGTCACATATTTCTTCTTGTTACCACGTTTCTGATTTTTTTAATTAATGTTACATGTTACACTCTTTTGTGTAGCAGTTAATAAACTACATTTGAAATAAGCCAAACTAACAACAAATCACACAACATTCCAACAGAGCTTTTGCTCGTGCGTGTGCACTGCTTGGAGTCTTCATAGCGAGAGAGAGATTTTTCTCCCGCTTCCACTGGTACTGCATAAGAGGTAGTGGGGTGTTTATTCCGCGAGAATATAGTCCCTGTCTCTCTCTAAATAAACCTTTTTATTTATACAAACTATCCCTAGATAAAAATACATAATTTAAATGAGTTATTTTAGTGACTATCTGTGTCTTCAGATTCTTTAATTATTAACATTAGTTTTTATTTTATTCTTAATTACAGAAGACTCGGAAAACATGTCGAGTCCGGAATCAACAGGTAGGCGCCTGATAGCAAGCAAGGGTTAAATACGACAATAATAATTATTTACAATATGCCTCTTTATTACAGTTTCTTTGCCCTTATTAATTACTTCTTCCTTTCACACTTAGTACCTACATGTTTTTATTATTATTGTGAGATTTAAATGGTTAATGGCTCGCAACCTTAATTTTTTTTTTCTTTCTTTTTAATAATGGTTACAATTTAAATCGTCACACTATTATTTATGTACAGTTTTACCATAATTTCTCGCAAACAGGCGCCTCTGTTCAAAATGAACTCAAATTTTTATCCTTGTAATTTATTACCAATTTTACATTTAGCTGTAAAATTTTATTATTTTTTAGCTATAATTTTGCGCCCCCCAAACTGCCGGGCCCTAGGCTACAGCCTAGTCAGCCTAATGGTAAATCCACCCCTGTTTATAAACTACACAAGCACATACACGCGTACCTGTTACAGTGTTATTGTCAGGCAGTTATAACTTTGATGATGTTACAGGCGACACTGGAAGTCTTCTACGGAGTTGGCTACATCGTTGGTCCTACGATCGGCGGACTTTTATTTTCGGTAAGTTTATATTATCGCAATTTTTGTAACATTTGTAACGTAATTTAATATTAAAATTTATTACTACTGCCTTTGTGGTAAATTAAAAATTACTTAACCAGTAAACCCTATTAAAATTGTCACATGTAGCTTCATAATCCTGCTTCACATCGGTATTAAACTATTTTAATATAATTTGACCTGTGAGTGTGTTCAAATACAGACCTAGCAACAGAATAAAAAGAGGCAGACCTAGATTAAAATGGATAGAAGGTATCGAAAGGAGTATGGAAGAAAGAATCTGAAGAATGAAGACACACAGAAAAGTTGATATGGAAACTTAGATGCGGGATGCGGCAGTAGCTGTGGGATCCCCGCCAATATATATATATATATATTATAACATTAATATTTGTGAGCCCCATGTTCTTGGGAGCCAAATATTTATAACGTTATTTGTATCGTTGATGAGCCCACTGTTGAGTAGCACAAATATTTATAAAGTTACAAATTTTCAATGGGTGTAATCGTAATAATAACAACGTAAAATTGTTTAAAATAATTAAAACATTTATTAATTAAAATTTTAAAATAAATTTCTAATTAAAATTTCATTATTATCGCTTGTGTATGGGTAATCGTAGTACCCATACTTATTGATTACATACACGTAATATCGCATATTCTATACAAACATAAAATATTCTTATAATTATAAATACATTGAATTATTAATAATATGGCTCTCGACTTGCTCAGTATTATTATGAGTAATTTATTATACTCTGAAATCTTTCTTTTAAAAAAATAAATCTTATTGTTATTGCATATGCATTACTTTAATAACTTTCTATTCTTTCTAAATATTTTCAATAAATTATTAATTCAAAAATTATGCTTTCATAATTACTATACAATTTCAATTTAAATTTACAAGTTATCAATTACACTTTTATAAATTATTGTCTTTCTTTTGACAATGTTTATCTGTCTTTGATTAAGTCTTTTGTTATGAGGAATACATGGCTTTCTTTCACCTTAATTGTAGTGGTTCCTCAGCGTACCCTTTCCTGGTCCTGAGTCATTTCTTGCTGAATCCTGCGTAGTCGTGAATTCCTGGATCCTTTCCTCGTCCTCCTGGTCTTCTTGGAAAGGGTTTAGGTCCTCTACGTCTGGAATTTATGCCATGTAGTGTGCTGCTCCTTCGTCCTCTGTAATCGTCTCTGACTGCAACGGTGGTGTCCTGAAAGTGATGATGCTGTCAAGCATCGCCTCCGACTGCCATTGTAGTCGAATGAAAAAGAGTTGAAGTCGTTGGGCAGAGCCTCCGGCTTCCACTGTAGTTGAACGAGAAAGAGAACAAGGCTGATGTGCCTCGCGTATTTATAGTCTAAGGCGCAAAATTCATGTTTTGACAATTCTCTGCAGGTCTAGGTTTGTCGTGGCGTCCTTTTACAAACACGATTATTCATACACTTTTTTCACTTCTCTTCGCAACATACCAAGTCTTTTGCAAATTACCCGATATTCATCTAATCGGTAATGTTTATGTATACAACTGTGTTTAAACCGTTTCTCGTTATCTTAATTATTATGGGTTTTATTTATGTTTATTTTCACTGTATTCGCACTTTTGAATATTTTCGCACCATTTTTTATACACACGTGCGTCTTTATATTATACACACTTTGACGTATTTGGTTTTGTGATATCTCATATACATGTATCACCATTTAAATAATTCATATAATTAATAGCGTTTATTTAGGGGTGACACTTGACAGGAATCAACTGGCCTCACACACACACACACGCACGCACGTAAGATACACGTGTAACACAGACACAGCTGAGTGTCGTGACCCACCTGTCCAAGCATGCAAATTTGTTGTTCACTTTACATTTCAGATTGAAAGCTGAATTACAAACATAACAACACAACGTAACAACGTAACGTGTTGCGTTGAATTGCAACGTAACATATACATAAATTGTGAACAAATTTAAATCTATTTTAAATTGTATAGCCCCACGTTCTTTGGGACGACATTATTTATAACGGTACAACTTATATATGCAGGTTGTAAGTAAGTATAAAAATACCAGGTGTAACTATAATAAGAGTATTAGATTTATGAGTATTTAAAAATTCATATTTATTGTTTTCTCAAACCTTATAAATAATAAAACATCGTTAATAATCTTCGGTCAAGATATCACTCATTATTAAGTGTTTATCTCTTAAACTATACGGTGTTACACACATTTAAAACACTTACATCTAGACATGTTAATAATCTTAATCTAGACTTTTATTCAATTTGATTTACTAAAACAAATAAAATTAAAATGTAATTTGAATAAAATTCTTGTAATTCAGATCTGACCTCAGCTTGCTCATTCTATACCAATGTTTAAAAATTAAATTTAAAATTATATTAATTAATTTTAGACTGGCATTTGTTTTATATTAAAAATTTAAATTATTCTTTCCTACAAATGCAAATATCAAATCAATTTAATTATTTACTTTGATAAACAAAAATATACTATCTCAAATTTAAACTCTTTTTTTTCTTATTTCTTTATATCCGATCGCTCATTCTTACGACTAAACATTTATCTAAGATTCTAATATATTATTTCTAATTATAAACTTTTTTTTGTTTTAATTTATTGTCTTTTTATAATAGTCTTTATGAGCTCTTTTAAAAAATCATTTATAAATGCATTATGCATGTCACCTCGAGTTTTGATGATCTTACGACTTATTGACGGGGTCCAGCGTTGTCCAGAGTTGGTTTTCCGTTACTCCTGGCTTGGCGTGGTCCTGGATATGTCCAGAGTCCAACGTCGTTCTCCAGCAGTGTGTGGTCCGTCTCAGAGAATTGATATCTGCTGCAAGGTGGATCTCAATCGTCGGTTAGGCGTCAAAAAACATCTCCTAACGTCCAGCATCCCTCGTCGCTCTTGTAGCTTCTCCGTAGATACTCTTTGTAGACTTAAACGGTCCCGGTACTTTACGCTTCCCGAAATATTGTCAACATAATTACTGAACGTCTTATTCGTTCATCAGTGAGACTTATAATAAAATAAAAACTGTTCTGCCGACGGACAGCATGTCCGACTGCAACTGTGTCTTGAAATGAAGAGAAGGGTTTTCAGTCGAACCCTTAATTTATACCCTTTCGAGATTCCGCACCTGTTGGATCCGAAATTATCATGTCGAGACCTGCAGATCACATGCCAGCCCCCACTCCCGAACCTTTTCATATATTTGCAATTTTTAGCAAATAGCAATGTTTTGTACGGAATCGAGATAGCACAAATCATAGCTAATTTGATTAAGCACTCACTGTATTAATTTGAGCGTCTTAGGGTAATTTGCGTATTTTTGGCACATTTATTTCGCACTGTCTCCGCGTAATGTGTCCTATTAATGTCACTTTCTCACTGGGGATAACTATAAATTTTACACACACTTTGTTGCCTTTGGTTTATTTATACACTAATTAGTTTTCACACAGTGAATTAAAATAATTATTTTATTAATTACTTGGGGAGGGTAGCTGAGATTCCTGTCTGTACATGCATCACTAACACACACAAGATACACGCGTAACACACATATAATCGAGCAGGTGTTCCTTGCCTGTCGAAACAGGTTAATTTCTCCCCTAATATAACAATGAAATATTTTTACAATCTCAGACCTGTCCATTTACCCCTAACTTATAATAATTCTACAAATGCTATATTTATTTAAATCAATGCCCAATACAGCATATGGCTGTATCGTTGCAATTATTACTAACAATATGGATTAGTAATGTGGTTTAAATTATATTATTTATCTTAATTAATTGTGCAATGCACAGTACCCCCCTATACATTTGTACTGTTGCAATACATATATATATATATGTATATGTATGTATGTATGTAAGTATAAAATTTAATTTGACTTCAGTAACATTTTTTACTGGAATGAACTAATTAGATTAAACACATTTATCTATTGCCAGACAACTTATTCAGGAGCAGCATCTAGGGTTTAAAAGTAACTTCTCTGCAAAATTTCAATTTCAAGGTCAAGAGGTGTCGAAGACAAGGCGATTAGTCAGCGAGTCGTTTTTGCATTTTTATTTAAATTTGAATGTGTATGTGTATGTGCGCGCGCGCGCGTGTGTGTGACTTAGGCTAAATAACTTATTTTCAAATATAATTGATTCGTAAGCTATTAATAGCATCAATCTGTTAAACGTTATTATATAAAAGATTTATTTTTTTTACTACAATTAAATACAAAAAAAAGCTTATTTTTGTACTCTGAATTTTCTCTATTATCTTTTCCACCTTCCACCTCGTTAAGACGTTTTCTTACTTCCTTGTCTCCTTGTACTTTACGTTGTGTGTGTTGAGCCACCTCTTGTATACTATCCCTTCCCTTGACAGTATTTTCCATCTGTCCCCCCATTCTATTTTAGATCTTCCTTCACATTTCGTTTCAAAATCGCAACGAAGTAAGTGAGCAAGAGGAATCACCACATTCATTCTGCGTAGATTCTATTCAGTTTTTGCTTCTTTTTGTTTCAGATTGGCGGATACAAGCTTCCGTTCGTTGTAAACGGGTTGGTCATGCTGCTAACGGCCATCGCGATTGTCTTCATTTTACCGCCGTTCGCAAGCGAAAGAAGAACGCACGACAAAGAAGGTGAGATTTTTTTAATTGGTCAGTTTTTCTTGAATCAGGTCTCGCTATTCATACAATCGTTCTTAAACACGTGTCTGAAGGTATGCGTGCCCATTGTCGTGTCAGCATCTTGACTATACAGTGGAACCTACACGTGTCTGAAGGTATGCGTGCCCATTGTCGTGTCAGCATCTTGACTATACAGTGGAACCTACACGTGTCTGAAGGTATGCGTGCCCATTGTCGTGTCAGCATCTTGACTATACAGTGGAACCTACACGTGTCTGAAGGTATGCGTGCCCATTGTCGTGTCAGCATCTTGACTATACAGTGGAACCTACACGTGTCTGAAGGTATGCGTGCCCATTGTCGTGTCAGCATCTTGACTATACAGTGGAACCTACACGTGTCTGAAGGTATGCGTGCCCATTGTCGTGTCAGCATCTTGACTATACAGTGGAACCTACACGTGTCTGAAGGTATGCGTGCCCATTGTCGTGTCAGCATCTTGACTATACAGTGGAACCTACACGTGTCTGAAGGTATGCGTGCCCATAGTCGTGTCAGCATCTTGACTATACAGTGGAACCTACACGTGTCTGAAGGTATGCGTGCCCATTGTCGTGTCAGCATCTTGACTATACAGTGGAACCTACACGTGTCTGAAGGTATGCGTGCCCATTGTCGTGTCAGCATCTTGACTATACAGTGGAACCTACACGTGTCTGAAGGTATGCGTGCCCATTGTCGTGTCAGCATCTTGACTATACAGTGGAACCTACACGTGTCTGAAGGTATGCGTGCCCATTGTCGTGTCAGCATCTTGACTATACAGTGGAACCTCACTAATTCGTCTCCCACTAATTCGTCACCCACTCGAGCTTTTTTTCATTTTTCTTTACTAATAAGCGGGTAACATATACGCTCTAACTAGAGCCGGGGAAAACCAAAAAACGTGCTCATTGTACCCGGGGTTCTAATAATAGCCAGGAGAACAGATTGCAGAAGGTATTGGCATTCCTACAGCGGTGTAAGATACCAGCATTTCACGGTTTGTTTGAAGACGACGTTAAAAATTGGTGTGAAGTAGACTTACCGGATGTAGGCTACGAAACGTTTAGTAATTGTGAAATTGTTACACACGTATCCAGAGAACCTACAGAAGCTAACGATGAAGAAGATGACCAGTCAATAAAACCTACAGTCTGTCATAAGGAGTCCATCAATCACTGACTACAGCAATCTAGTAGTACGAAGGCCAATATGAAGCAGAACTGACTAAAACAATTACACTGCGCCAAATACATAACTTAGCTCTTGAAAAGTACGGTCTACTGAAAAAACGGAACAAAATTAATTAAAGATTTTTTTTACAGTCATCAAACAATTTTTTTTGTTAAGTACAGTGCTTAACTTGTTTGAGTTTGAAAATTTCCAGCAATAAATATGGTCGACCATAACATTAGTACTGTACATTGTTAGTTTTGTAATAAAACATTTTATATTGTCACTAACGGGTTTGTTTCTTACTCCCTCACTAATTCGTCTATTTCACTAATTTCATCACCCCTTCGGTCCCGTAGGTGACGAATTAGTGAGGTTCTACTGTACTTTCAAAACCGACTTAGAAACGTGAATTTCACAACGTGCGCTTAGAAACCGTTCATGCCACAAATCTTACATCTGGACGACGTCCGGGAAATTGTTGTTCTCGCTGATTACTCTTGTGCACGGCAGAGCCAATAAGAGTCTTACTGTTCGTGAGACAGGTCTTCTGTAGCAGACGTTGGGCACCTTCTTCCTCACAAACATTCTTATCTCACAGTGGCCATAAAAGCAGTGAAACCATGTGGACGGCAAGAGTCACGTGCTTAGAAACGTAACGTGACGACAACTTAATAACTTTCACGCAATCACTGGCCGAAAAATAAACATAGTTCTGTAAATCTGAAAGACGGTTCTGGAGTCTACAAACGTGGCGATAGATAACATTATCGTTTGACCTATAGATATTTGTACAGAGTTGTACATTGGAGTTTACACAAAGTTATAATGTAGACCAGAACAGCAGATAAATGTTTCGTGCTGTTTCGGTTATCATATATAATGAATTGTTAATTTTTTGTGCCACAAATAAACATAAGATGAGTTTCACTCTTTTATCATTTCGCATATCAAGAGAACCTAGTCTTGGCATGGTTTTTTTACTATTTTAAATTTGAAAAATTCTTTTATACTACAGTATTATACTACTATATATTTTTTTTGCTGTTTTTTTCCTACAACGATAGATATACACCCAATTTCTTTTATACAAATCTCGTATTCTTCATTTTATCACCACATACAGAAAGGATACAACAACCTACTGTCCAGGCGGATGTGCCTGGTCGCTTTTCGTACTTTGCCACTGTGAGTGTCAATGATGTTTACTAAACTGTCATGAATCCACCTTACCTGCCCGGACTGTATATACAACCCTACGCAGACGCTTATTGACTTCACACTATTTCACTATCAAATAAAAATCATTATAAAATACAATTATCACTTTACATTTTTTGTAATTTATAAATTGATACAGAAAACTTACGACCTTTAAAACGAGCCCAAGCACGATTTATTCCGATTATTCGGTAATGAGAAAAAGATGTTTTACAAAATTGATAACAACTTCTTTTGTAACACAGTAAAAAACTTCTAACTTTACACATGTGTTGAAAATATTCCATTCTATAATGTTTCTGTATTTCGTTGCAGTCGAACGCCGCGTTTTTATGTAAGTTTGATTTAAATTTGATTTACCTAGAATAGGTAAAAAAACGGATACTTTTTTATTCCAACCAACGTAACTCTGACAAAAAAAAACGAAAGAATGTTTGATTACCACCATTCAACGCACAATGAAATAAGCCAAACATTGGTGTAATTTGATTTAAGATTAGTGTAACCGTTAACTTGGAATTAAGGTACAAACTCGAGGCACATTGTTTCTGCGCCCACAGTAGGTTGCCACTAAAGGCAAGAGGACAGACAGGATAGAACCGATGTGTACCCCATGACGAGGTGCTATTACATGAAATTTAACTAGCTTTACCAGTACTCTTCATAATGTCCTCATGCTACAACCTTAGCATTCAATTTTTTTTTATTTTATTTTTTTTATAGAGGGGGAAAATGCTTTATGCACCGTCAGAGGAGGCTTGTGCTTCCTCTAGTGTGTGGGACTCTCGCCCACTAAAAACCCCACCTCTAATTCAGCCATTCGTATCCATCTTGGAACCACTTAGCGTATTACTTCAGGATGGAGCCCATTTCGCCCTTATCGGGCTCCTTATACATGTTCCTCATCTTCTACTGCCCGTTGGGTGCAAGTTGGGCTTGTCTTTTTTTTTCTAGTAGGACCCACTGAATAAATGCATTGATGCGGTCCCATTCCCGCTTACCACGAAGCATAAACGCAACTATGCGCTCGGGCGTGAACTTCCCGAGCTCCATTTCCAGTACCATTCTCTGTCTTGCGAATCTGCAGGAAACGTGTGCGATGCATCTTCATGGGGGGAGTCTCCGTATTGTCATGCTGGACTTTGCACCTTTCCCATTCTATGGAGGTAAGCATTAAAATTGGCGTGGCCACTGAGCAACTGGGTCAGATGGTAGTTGACCTCACCGTGTTGGCGGTCGATCCATTCATTCAAATCTGGTATAAGCCTTGCGGTCCAACTTCCTCTATCACCTCTTCCAATTTCCTCTCTTCTTTTGAATAAATGCTTCCGCTTTAGAGCCAATAGGTCTATAGGAATCACTCCTGCTATCACCAGGACTACTGTCTCTGCCACTCCGGTAAGAGGATGCTACTCTGAGGGCTCCTGTTCTCTGCACCGATGCCATACGTTTTCTGTACTTCTCGATCTTTAGTGCATCGGCCCAGATTTCTCAACCGTACAGAAGGATGGATTCTGTGACCGCCATCAACAATCGCTTCTTGCTTGCAGTGGGACCTCCTACGTTGGCCATAAGCTTGGTTGTTACGTTAGTTTTTAAGAAAAGCTGGGTAAAACACACAAAATCGCAGTCAAAAAACACATTTTTAGATTTGTGATAAAATAACTTCGTTAATTTGCTAATAACAAATAAAAATTTCAAACTAACTTTGTAGAGAATTTAATTATGAGAAAACTGATGTGTATAATGTCTGTTATAAGTAAGTACAAATTTTGGAAATTTGACTTTAATTAAAAACAGAACAGACCAAAATGCGCCAGAAAAGTGTTACAATTTACAAGAAATGGCACTGTAAACTTTCGAAACACCTATACTTGGGCATAAGTACATAAGGTCGAAACGCACCAGTAAAACCAGTAAAAAATCCATCGCTTACCGAATGTATTATTTAAATGGTTCGTCAAATCACGACAGTAGTGAGCAGATGCACCGTCATTCAAAAACCCCATCTGCACTCTATCTGCAAGTGGAATATCTTCCAAGAGTTCCATCAGATGCGTTTGCAAAAAAAAATGTATATATTGTCTTCCATTAAGCCTTGGTGGTAAGAAAAAAGGGCCTAAGAGATTGTCACCAAGAAGACTGCACCACACATTAAATGAAAAAGTATGTTGGTCATGTTTTGGGGGCATTCTCGTTGGTTTTCGTCTGCTCAAGTGTAGGTGTTTCGAAAGTTTACAGTGCCATTTCTTGTAAATTGTAACACTTTT
The DNA here is from genome assembly GCA_034769895.1 of Magicicada septendecula. Taxonomy (NCBI): domain Eukaryota; kingdom Metazoa; phylum Arthropoda; class Insecta; order Hemiptera; family Cicadidae; genus Magicicada; species Magicicada septendecula. The sequence continues at coordinate 41,553,728 of CM068370.1, read as the reverse complement.
CTGGCGCATTTTGGTCTGTTCTGTTTTTAATTAAAGTCAAATTTCTCAAATTTGTACTTACTTTTCATAGACATTATACACATCAGTTTTCTCATAATTAAATTCTCTACAAAGTTAGTTTGAAATTTTATTTGTTCATTAGCCAATTAACAAAGTTATTTTATCCCAAATCTAAAAATGTGTGTTTTTTGACTGCAATTTGTTTTGTGTTTTACCCAGCTTTTCTTAAAAACTAATTAAGATAGAGGTCTGGGACCTCTTTTATTCAATTTCTCAGATTAAAAACTATAAGAAACCACGAAATTTACCCTTTACTTTATACCCCACAAATTTCAATATGACGTCATTTTAACGTGGGAGCGAACTGGTCCGGGAGCCGTAACTCGCTAACGAACCGTTTTCGGACCTATGTTTATATGAACTTTTTTTCTTATTTTTAGCTATAGGATCAGGTTCCGAGAGATTGCCGTGCAATTTTGAATCACCCTATATAAACTTAGCAACTGTATTTATAAACTGTTTCAACTGTGTATATACTGTTTCATTTACAGGCAAAACTCTTTCTTTACACGAAGGCTGATGCACTTCCAACTTTCACCAATTGGTTGGTTTTGATTACATCTTTCTGCGTTGTTTCAGATAGGCTTATATGGAACTTAGTAATGAAAATTTTCAGATTGTTTTAGTAATTAAATTTATTTCATTTAAGCTTCTAATTTAAGAAACTGTCAGTAACCCGAGGAGGAGTTGGGTTCCGGAACAGGTCTAAGGCCTAGGACTCTTGGAGTGGTGGTGACGATGGTGATTTAAGGAACTACGGAGATAAGTTTAATTAGCATATATCTTTGTAACTGTCTGCTAAAACAAAAAGCTGTTACAATGTCGCCCCGACACCAAACCCAGGAGGCGAGATATACGTAACCCCCCCCCCACAACTGAGCGTCAAGAATTCGTAAACAAACTATTACTAGCAATAACACTGTAAATAAATTAAGGCCAGTGGTTTTTAAAAAAGAACGAATAATGAACACAGTCTAAAAAACAATTACAATTACATAAACAAATATATTCAACGGACCACAGGTCAGGACACGCCGCTCTGAACTTCCTAGAAATCGTAGATAACACTGACACCACAAGTCTGAGAGCAGTCTGCCTTGAAAAGCGCTCTTTCTCAATTGCTGATTTTTTTCTTTAGATAATAAAGGCTACACTTAATTTTAGCAAAGATTTCAGTTTTAAACTTTTGTTTTCTTACGAATCATTGTTATTGCTCCCTATGGATTTGTGTGATTATGCAGGCTTCTGGTGTAAAATGTTTGTTGTTTCACGTGCAAGCAAAATCTCTTATACGAAGGCTGAAGCACTTTCACTAAACGGTTGGTTTTGCTGACAGCTTTCTGCGAGGTTTTTCAGAAGCGGTGAAATATTGATGTTTCAGATATATGGGACTTAACAATGAAACTTTTCAGATTGTTTCTAGTAATGAGATCCATTTTGGATACTAGAAATCTGACAATAGAAAATCTACCTAGTATTTCCTTACGTCTGCTCACTCAATCAGTGACATGGGAATCGCGACTTTGTACTTGATAATTGTGAATGCCATTAGGCCTAGCATTAAATACATTCACTGTTATTTATTAAACTCAACTCCCCTTATACAATTCCTTATGACGGAATAGCAACATATCAGGTATTGCAAAATAGAGCCCATGCATTCTACATGTTATTGTGGCTGTGATGATGAATTTGGATAGGTTTCACAAGGATATCTAAAATGTAAGATTGTTAATCAGTTTAAGTAATACCAGTTAAGAAGAATGTCAATATTCGCATACATACAAATAGCATTCCTATACATTAACTTATAGAAATGTTCAATACAAATACTGCTACACCTGAAGACGTGAAAACTCTTTATCAAAATTTGATAGTTAAGTCAAAAGTCGTTATGCACGTAATAACCAAACATCCAATGGTAAAACAATCGTATAGAGGACTAATTAGAGGTGGGCCGACATACCGATAACAGGTATTTTGGAACAATTATTTTGTGCAACGGATATAACAGTGACTGTAAAGTCGAAATACCCGTTCCGATTACTCGCGGCCTCGCGGTTCCGAGTCGCGGGATCCCCCTACGAAACTAACGAATAAACGAGTACTCGAGTACAAAGTCACAGTTATTAGTGCTGAATACTCGATGATTCTGCGCATGTGCCGATTGCCATACAAGTACGAAACGAAGCAAAACAGCAAGGTTCAGAATATCTCTATGCCAAAGAGACAAAGTTGTTTTTAATAAATGAAAAGATTCATACTCATGTTAAATTTACTCTCGTGAGTTATGCAGATATATAATACAGATTATAATAACAAATTATATATTCTACTAGTCGCTAACTTGGTAAATTTTGAAAAAGCGAATTATATTGTGTTATAACCTACAGAGTGGCTGATATAGTACTTTTTCTTAATTTGATTTCGGAGATGATTTTAACTTCACTGCACATTTCACGTACATTTTTTGACATTATTTCTTATGCTATTACGTGCAGTCTAAATTTCATTGCCTGCGTTTCGCAACTGATTTGTCTAACCAAAATGGAATCAATAATATAATATTAAATCTATGACAGTTTGTTGACTCCTAGTGAAAACTTAAATTAGTATTCTCAAAGGAAGATAGGCCTATAAATTCTCTTGTTCCTTATTTTCTTTTAAACAGTAACAGATTAATAAAGTCACAGTGTAAAGTAACACTGTTAGTACTTTAGTTTCAATTTATTTCTTATAACAAATTATATAATACAAGTATATGTATAATAGATATATAATAACATGTATTTGTACGTGTTATTTTTTGGAACGGTTTCGTTCGTACCTGTTATTTTCAAATACTAGTTTAGCACACCTCTAGAACTAATCATTCAGCGTCGTGAGGCAGAACTGAGTAGCCGCCTGAGAAAACAGCGGCGCCTCCTGGGTGTGAATACCGCAACTAGCGGCTGGCGGCGCGTTATACTAGCCATGCAACCGTCACATTTAACACAAAAAAGCCGCGCGGATGCCTTTGCCCTTAAAGGACTGTTGAACAGAGGGTTTTAACATTGAAAATGTTTATAAGGACGTTTCGCACATTTGCGGCCGATCGCTGGTGTGTGATCGAAAATGGGAACCGGTAAGTTTCCACAGAAACTACTTCTTTTTTGTCAGTAACGTAGAAAATTTTGAATTTTTTGGTGAGTTTCAGTGCCATATCCCCTTAAATTTATCTTAAGGTAGTACATCAGACAAGAATTTATTACGGAGCGATGGATCAGGAGGAAGCGAGTACGGCTCAGACTTCCACCGATTCGAGTGTAGAAGGAACTAATTTGGCGGAAAAGCTATAATTGGAAGCAGAACGTCGAAAACGAAAGCTCGAATATTGCCGAGAGTGGAAAAAGAAGCAAAAAGTACAGAAAATTGAGCAATGTTTGGTCAAAACTCCACTAACTGAATCTGAACGTCTGCAACAAAAACGAGAAAATCAAAAACGCTATCGAGAACGTAAGAAAGAAGCAAAGATGAAGAGCAATGAACAGGAAGGTTTGGTCAGAACTCCACTAACTGAATCTGAACGTCTGCAACGAAAACGAGAAAATCAAAAACGCTATCGAGAACGTAAGAAAGAAGCAAAGATGATGAGCAATGAACAGGAAGAATGTGAAGAGAAGCAAGTGAGTAATTTAGCAAGATATATCGAAACGCACTTTTATAATGACAATTTGAACGACTACTGCTTTGTTTGTGAACGAATTTGGTGGACTAAAAGCATAAAAAAAACGTTACTGGACACGCAGACGTTATAGAAATACTTAATAAACATGGTTATAATATTCTTGACAAATCCAAAGTATGCCACAATTGCTACAGATGCCTAAAGAAGTACAGGTTGCCACCTTATGCGACAATCAACGGCTTTAAGTACCCACAAATACCAGAGAATTTACGTGAACTAACGCCAATAGAGGAACGTTTAATATCGCCGCGCCTTCCATTCATGCACATTCGTAACATATCATACTTTGCTTGCGCTAAACGTATAATTGGACAAGTCATAAACGTACCGATAAATCTTGATACCACTACTATGCAATTGCCTCGCATGTTGAATGACAATTTAGCGTTTAACGTTTGTCTTAAGAAGCACATAATCAATAAAAATTCTTATATGCGAGGACTGGTTTCTAAAAGTAAATTAAAGCTCTGGTTAAGGCATCTGTTGACGACTGAGCTATTCAGATATTATAACATCACGATTAATGACAAGTTCTTCAATAATGAGCCTGAAAATGAAAGCAGTGCGTCTAGTGAGGATGAAGACGAGGATCAAGAACGACAGCAAGTATAATGGAAAGACTTATTGTCTCGCATAAATCAATCTAATAGCAAATTAACAAGCATACAGCGAGATGTAACTGGCGAAGAGTACATCAAATTGCAGCAGCATACCTTATTCTAGTGTGAAGATATGATTTTACATCTAGCCCCTGGACAAAATAATCAACCATTATCGCTCGCATTCGATGAAGATGCAGAAGATTCCCAGCGATATATTATGGTGTGAAACAGCGGTTTACTTGTCGAGCCACACCATTCATGATAGCTAGTAGCGAAATACGTAGACGGGATCGGAGAGGTGTCAAATCTGATCATATCTTGTATATGGCTGCTAAAGTGCTGCGTTTGAGAATCATAGCGAATGTAAACTTAGCGTTTCGAGCAAATAATAATCAAATCAACAGCGTATCAAGACGAGATCTGGAAGATACCGAGTTTGTTAAGAGCTTGCTGCTAAAAAATGAAGCGTTCATGAGAAACATACCGAACTCAATCCAATATTGGCATCAGCGTAAAGTGGGATTATTCAGTATGATGCGACAATTAGGCAAACCTACCATATTTCTCACATTGAGCGCTTCAGAAATACATTGGCCTCATCTCTTAGAATCTATTTATCGCTTTCAAGAAGATATACCAGTAGACGTGCCGATAGATCCAGCGATATTTGACGGCATGTCGAGCACAAATCGAGCAGAACTGGTAAACAATGATCCAGTTTTGTGCTGCTTGTGTTCCGAGAAATTGGTGTCGACCTTTATTAACGCGTTTAAAAAACCAAATGGCGTGTTCGGAGATCATTACGTAGTTGATTATTTCAAGCGCATCGAATTCCAACATAGAGGTAGCCCTCATTGGCATATGTTACTATGGTTAAATAATGCACCAACGTGTAAAAATATCACAGATAATGACGATTTAACCACCATTACATCGTTAATCGATCAAATAAGCACAGTCGATAGTTCAAAATTGAAAAGCGAACGAAATTTACAGACGCATTGTGTTTTTCCCGAGTATAATTAGTGTTGTGAATCAACAAACAAATTATCCATCGTGTCTTTAAGTCGTTTTGTTAGTGCTGATCAATCAGATGATGATGACGAACCTCGAGTATCAACTTCGATCGTCGAACCATGCGAATATACGTTACGTCCTAATGATGGTAAAGATTCTTTCTTTACAGCAACAAATCTAAAAGATATCTATGATGATTTTACTAATACGTGCAAGGATAAGATCTGTATTAGTACTGTCGACAAACTGAAAGAAACTCATCTTAAGTTGACGAAAAAAGCGATTGTTCGCCAGCATTTCGTTCAATTCCAATATAAGGAGGCGCCTCATCTACTGCTAACTACTAACGCGTACGGGTTGTTTATCAACGATTCTGAAAATTTCACCTCCAGAAACGTAATACAAGATTTAGATCATCTTCAAGCCAAACATCGTGTGAATATGTTGTTACCGACTGTCAAATATTGGTGGAATCAACAGAGCAAAGAGTTGATGGAAGCGTTTATCGAAACGTTTGTTACCAATATGAAATATATAGCCAATATATATGCCTTTATTGATGCCGTTGACCGCTATAAATTGCATGATTTTGCAAAGTTAGTTCAGAATATGAAAGCGAAAATATTAACGGCCGATAAAATTGGTAAGAATGATCGAATTACGCCTGCAGTATTTGGAGTAAGATTGTATAATTCGTTCTGAACACCAAGTAAAATTACAGCGCCTTTGTATAAAATTAAGAACCAACAAACATTAACTTGCGGCAAATGGAAGGAAATCAAGACTTCTGCTTATATGCATTCGGTTCTCTTATTGACAGTTGCTGGTTTTAAGTTAACATAATCGGGGATCACTCTAGATATGTTCGTCGAGACGCTAGTCTTTGATAAGTTTGAACGAATGGACAAGATTAATAAAGCAGGACCTTGTAAAGTATTGTCGCGACTTACAGTCCAAGAGGATGAGACGACTTCGGAAGAGGAATGTGATGAACAGCCTGAGGAAAATCGCAAAATCAACATGGATGATTGGTGAATGCGCGCGCGCTTATGAATGCGACTACATTTAACTATAATCTGTACATTGGTAAATGAAGAAAAATAAATATATATATTTTTTAGGTTTATTGAAGCATTTTCAATACCCTTCTCTATGCATTGCATTTGTGCAATGCCTGTAAATTTTTTTGTTTTAGAAAACTAATCACTGGGATTGTTCTTTTCATGTATTCATGTCAGTTATTCAACCGACAGTTAGGCCTATGCTTACTATTTATACAAACAGATCACACAGCTGGCATTACTTTTAACGCTTTGTTTTTTTTATTTCTGTTGCAGTCAATTTTCTTTCAATTCTAAAAGTTCCATCAGTATTATTAAACTCGATCAGCGTAGTAGCGACTTCTATCAGCATGGGGTATTACTCAGCGACGCTAGAACCGCATCTGAGACAGGTCAGTATCCTTTGTGTTTGACGATATCCGTGACCTGTCATTGTCGTCCCCCTCCCCGTACGGAACGAGTTGGAGTGTAACTTTATTCTTTGGTTGGAAAACGACAAAAGAAAACAAAATCGAAAAGCTATCTTGTCGTTCATACGTTACAGGCAGTCAATTTGTTTTTTTAATTTTCTATAGACTGGGGCGTAAAAAAAAATCAGAAATCGTTGTCTGAATCCATAAATATAGTAGAAATGTATGGATGGACACTTTCATATAGAGCGCGAAGGAATGCGACATTATCGCCACACTTCAAACGTCTACTACAGACAGTTTTTCATGGTCTCATGTTCTCTACCTCATCATGGGAGTGAATTAGCGGCCAACGAGCCAGTTGTTTCCGACACTGATGATGGGCCCCGATGGTGAGGCCGAAACGTCTGTCAACACTAACAGTAGACCACGGCCTAACAGACCGGCAAATAGTGTTTCCAACTACAACAAATATATGTTTTAATTTCTCTTTTTACTTCCATGTTCCATAAGGAAATGGAAGTATGGTGTGGGGAAAAAATTGTGTTCGAGATAAGGGCTGATTCTGATCGTACTACCCTCAAAACATAAAGAAAAGTCATTTTCTGAAAAGTGCCTGTGTGTGTGTGTCTGTCTGTGTGTAGATTTTTTTTCTATTGCCAACGATAACTGCCGCAAATTCAAACAGAATCAAATAACATTTTGCACATGTGCCTGAATTGTAGAGGACTCAAGGCCTATTTATTTTGGTGAGATCGGTTAAGTGGAAGGGATAGTTTACCTGGAACGTTTTATGTTTTAACAAGAGTAAAGTGCTTAATTTTGAGTAAAGTATCCCGAAGAGAAGGTCATAGTAATCGACTCTAGAAAGGTAGATGAAATATCTATACACGAAAAGGGTAGTTGAAGGGGAAGGGGTAATTTTATATAAACGAAAATGATAGTTGAAGGAAGAGGGGATAATTTTGTATATATGTGTACTACGTTATCGGCAACAAAGTAGTAGTTTCTTGTTAAAATTCCTTCCCGGGCTGTTTGGCCGTGGCCCAATGTTTTCTGCAAACCAGACGTTTAGGCAGTGCCGTCGACTACCATCATCAATGAAAATCGAGTGCGCTAACGTGAGGTGGTGAAGTGCGTTAGTAACCACAGTACTGTGGTCAAGGCTGAAAAAAGAAATAGTTTCTATGGAAATATTTCATTTTTAAAATGATTGTAAATATAACTCCTAGAACATGGAAGTCATGTATGGTTCTCTATACCGATATTTTGTTAATTTCAAACAAGTAATACATGTCAATACGTTTGTGTTACAGTTTAAATTGAGTCCAGTAGCTATAGGCCTCACGTTCATCGTAAGCGGAGGAACTTATGCGACGGTGGCCCCCATCGTGGGGAGGATATGCGACAAGTGGCCCTATCCCAAGGTGATCATCTGCGTGGGCACCCTCCTGATCGTCACCAGCTTCTCCATCGTCGGCCCGGCTCCGTTTTTGCCGCTTCCCACGTAAGTTTTACAAGCGATCTCGTAAATGGAATAAATGTCGACAATTTAAACGAGAAACCAACAATTTAGACCTACTGATACTATTTGTGTTTGTATTTAGACCTACACTAGGACATATTTCTATTTACATAAGATTATAAATTTGTCAGTATTAAAACTCCTCTCTATCCGGCGTTACAGCCAGAAGTTGAGCCTTGGCCTCCTCTATCCTGACCCTCCCACCTCTCTCTTGCAACATAACTTTACAAGTTATTAATTAATCACATATTATATACAATCATAAATAATAAAAATAAATTATAAATAGTAGTAATAAGTATAAGTTTTTACAAGAAATTGTAATATACATGTAAGGGAGTAATGTGTAGAATAAGAATGAATATGGCGAGGCCCAATGCGCCGACAGACTGGCGACGGCCAAAATAAAAATACAATGTACGTCCGTACCTTACATGTCATAAAAACATAAAATGCTTTGTATGATCAAAACAGCAAAAAACGCGTAAGTCCCGTTAGAAAGGCAGGGCAGTGTCCTCCAAAAGACAATAGGCTACACCCCGACATACAGGGTGTCCCGGGAGGAGAGGGAAATAATTTGAGAAATGGTTCTATAGTGTAAAAGAAGAAAAAAATTTCATATAAACATATGTCCGGAAACGCTTTGTAAGCGAGTTACGGCTAGCGAAAGATTTCGCCCGGGTTTCGGTTCCCCCGGGTAAATGAAGACTTTCTGAAATTCTGGGAAGGTAAATTAAGGGGCGAATTCTGTTGTTTCTTATGGTTTTTGACCTCAAAAATCGAATAAAACAGGTCGCAGAACTGTATCTCCCATAAGTTTCATGATATCTGACGTAAAACAGAAAAATCTTTGCCTAAAAACAAACATTTGTTTTTAACCAAAATTGGAATTTTTTTTATTTTTATTGACTTTATTTACACCATTTTTCTCAGAATTAAATTCTTTACAAGTTTTGTTTTTAACTTTTATGCATTTATTAATCATTTAACAAAGTTATTGTACTTCTAACCTAAAAAAACACGTTATGCGTTAAAATTAAAAAGAATTTTAAAAATTCGAGGAAGTCTAAAGTTAAATTTTGACATAGACACGGGGAACCTATGTCACTCAGTAGAATAACGTAACCAATGTAATTATAACGGCAACGTTACGCCAAACTTGTAAATAATGTATAGAATCTTATGATAAAGAGTAGTAAGGGAATAAGTAATATCGTGAAATGAAGAATATATAGATCAGTGCGCGGAAGTACGAGACAAGAAAGTATTATTTGTTATGTGCGCGTAAGTACGAAGCAAGAAGTATATTTATAAATATGTGCGCGACGATAGTTATAAACGCGAACGTGTGGTGCAAAAAGCAAAGCAAAGTAATAAATCAAATGTGTCTATTAGTGTAGTGAAGTGTTAGTGAGTAATGTGGAAACACCAGTCATCTAAGAGGAATCCTGCAAAACAAGTAACAGAACACCATAATAACAATTCATAAATCAATTAATTTCAATACATAGTAATTAATGTCTACCGAACTTAAACTCATCTCATTCTAAAAGATCCCACATTTCGTTCAGATCCTAAGCAATGTGATTTATGTGTTATGACATGTCAGGAAGGATACTAAGTAGATATGTAGATATAGTTAAGTCTGTATAACGAAACGTAATAAATGAAATAAGATATAGTAATAATTGGAATCAAGTAAGAGGCTAAATAACTTACAAATGTTAGTATATTAAATAAATTCATATTGGTTGATGAAATATTATCATGTGCATTAAACATGGTATCGATTAAATATTTATGTTGTATGAGTAAGTGTAATATTGCAAACCAGTAATTCAAGTTATCTTATGAGTAATTGTAATCCTGAAGATTAGTAATTCAATTAAATTTTGTTTTGTAAGTAATTGTAAGTTTGATGCCCAATAAGTCAATTGATGTCATATAAAGAAAGTGTAATGTGGAGAATCAGAAATTTAGTTTACATGTCTGTAATATGAATGGTTCAATATAGAATATTATTAGAATCTGAACGAGAAAGAGTCATTATTTAATAAACCCTGAGTTACTCTGCTCTGGCGCCCAACAGTAATTATTGATTTGACATGATAACGAGCAGATATACTTAGTTATCATACACAATAACATTCGTAGAATTAAGAACATTTGTATTTGGCACCCTGAACGCGGGGTATCCCCAAAGGTCTTTATACTCTATCAGTACCAAAGGACTTCCATCCTCACACTCCCAACATCTCTCTTGCATACACAGTGACAGCATCTTCCTATCTTTTCCTTGGACAGCGTTTTGGTCTTTTGTCATCCGCACTCATAAGGACTCTTTTAGATGTTCGTTTGTCCTCCATTCTTACGACATGCCCAGCCCATTGCAGCCTCCTCCGGCGTTTTACGTACATTTCAACCGTTGGCTCGTTGAAGTGTTACAATATATCTCATCATATGCCGTATCCTCCATTCCCCATGTCTATATATGTAGCCCAGGATCCGTCTCAACAACTTCATTCAAATATCTTCAGGCATTCAATTACCCTTTGTGTTAATACCCAGGTTTCACTACCATAGCACAGGATGGATCGTATGATAGTTTTGTATATACGCATTCTTGTCTGCCTGTGAATAACTCTTGACTTAAAGGTGGTGATAAGCGCGAAGTAGGCCTTGTTGGCTAGAGTTATCCTCCTTATCTCTGCCCCTTCATTCCCATCTTCAGATATCGTCCCTCCTATCGTGAAACCTATTACTGCTTCTATACAGTCTCCTTCTAAAATCAAATTTTGCCTCGGTCAGGTAGACCTTGTCCGACTTATCACTTTGGTTTTATCCACATTTATTGACAATCCTACCTCTTTTGTACTTATTTTCAGGTTTAGCTGTGTTAAAACTATCAGAGAATGAACTACTTCACAACACATTTAACACATAGTCAGTGATTTGTAGTGTAACCATACCTGCAATAATTTTCGATGTTTCGATTATGCGATAGTCGGTATCGATATGTAGTGAATATCACATATAATTTTAGTAAATTTAATATTTATAATAACTTTACTTCAAGATGTTTTTTCCTTATTTGGAACATGTTTCGGGACAATTAGTGTTCCCATCCTCAGCCTTCATTCATGTCCAGTGTTTATTGCATGTGTGACCAAATTAGATTTATATATGCAATAAACACTGGACATGAATTCCTAGGCATAACCAACATGACACTAATAAAACACATACCATACAAAGGCACCATAATGAACATTTGGGAAAATTTACAAATATACAAACACAAAACAAACTAACACCTGAACAAATACAATTCAGTACAAAACATGACACAATTTTCAAAGCACTCAACATCGAAAATAGGCTTCACAAAATACTAATATATACACCGCAATCACAAACAATAATACCAATTTAAATTGCCAAAGACCATCAGGAAACTACAACAGCAACAGCCAACCGACACACAAGTACTCCACAAGATTCAAAATTAGGAAGGCTGAGGATGGGAACACTAATTGTCCCGAAACATGTTCCAAATAAGGAAAGAACATCTTGAGGTAAAGTTATTATAAATATTAAATATACTATATACTTACATCAAGAAATATACTGTAGCAAAATGTGTTTGAATTTTAGTAAAACAATAGAAAGCGCGTTAATTTGTTGAACAAACCAGACTAAGCGAAGGAGTGAAATTAGCTATTTAAATAAAAATGAAGTAGCTTATATTAGTTTTATGGAAAACGTAAAAACCTTAATGACAACTGTTTGCAGGACAATAAAGCTGTGCGTGTTCGGACTGGTGATCCACGGCATCGGACTCGCGGCCATGATGGTGCCCACTTTCATCGATTCCATTTGTTCTGCAGTGTAAGTACATCGATATATTATTATTTTACTTCAAACATGTCAGAGCCTATTTTAAGTAATAAACTAGGCGGCACTAGTGGCAGGTATTAGTGCCGGTGTCAAAAAGTGAGAAAAAAGGGGAGAAATCAGCAAATCAAGAAGGCGCGTTTGCATTTGCGTATATTAGCGTTCAGCATTGTCTGTACAGTGTGCGAATTTGGGGCTTATTTTTTGCTTCGAGTGTACAGCGGCCCAAACCCAAAGCTAAGGAATGCATGAGTGACATCACTCACGTGATGATGGCGGAGGGCGGGGTAGACCGGTGATAAAGGCTTTGAATTTGTAACAGGTCTCCATGTAGTAGTAATGTGGACATCACACTGTAATGTACTTATTGAATATTACATAATTATTTATAATGACTCCATTTGAGTGTTTATGAGTTGGGTTTTTCCTTAATGTTTAAAGCACTTGTGTCTATTTTTACAGTTAATTTCATGAGTAACTGTAACATGAACATGATCATGGTCAAGTTAAATTCAAATTACATAATTTTCAATATTATATAAAAAACATAAATATATATACATTAAATAAATAACTACAATGTATATAAATAAATAAATATATACATTGGTTGGTTTAGTGCCGCCTAGTGCAAATTCCTTAAAATATGCTCTGAAACATGTGTCAATACATACCAATTATTTTGGGCAGTAAATACGTTTACATTGTTGTGCAATTAGTAGTATGTGCAGTTAGTAGTTGTGTAGTAGTTTACGTTGAAATGCACGTTCAAATTCAGACTTGCACTTTTCTTAATAAACATGGTACAACAATATTTAATTCCTGTCACGTGAAGATGGCGACATAAACGCTGTCTACTTCGACATCAGATTTCCCGTCTTTTCGTAGATATTAGTGGTTACTAACTAGGCTTTACTGAGCATAGCACAATAATAAAGAATAAATATATATAAGCACAGATAAAAGAACAATGTATTACCATTCTCAACTATTAACAGCTTTATATATACACAAACTTTCACAAGTGGACACTTACTTTTGGTTTTTTGTCCCAAACGTTTCGACGTGGTGTCCGTCTTCCTCAATGGGATTTGAAATACAGAATGTCTGTACAAAGTAACCGTTATGGGTTGTAGGTGTGTGTGGTGGGGGTTGCTGGTGGGAGGGAATTGGCGCTGGGATTCAAAGTGTGTGTTTGAACAAGTGTATCAAAAAGTATATGTGACCTATAGTGTAATTGGTCATTTAATCAATTTGATACACTTGTTCAAACACACACTTTGAATCTCAGCGCCAATTCCCTCCACCAGCAACCCCCACCACACACACCTACAACCCATAACGGTTACTTTGTACAGACATTCTGTATTTCAAATCCCACTGAGGAAGACGGACACCACGTCGAAACGTTTGGGACAAAAAACCAAAAGTAAGTGTTCACTTGTGAAAGTTTGTGTATATATAAATATTTAAAAAGTGAATGAAGAGGATGTACCAACAAGACAACTATTAACAGCTATGAGAACTTCTCTCCTGCGATTTATGACTGGTGGATTAAGTAGCTCATCAGGATCGTTGCCGGTCCCAGGTCCAGAGTTGGTTAACGAGGCTTGTAGTCTGTTCACTGGAAAATATATAAAAAAAAGAGAGAGAGAGAGAGAGACATACAAATAGACGGCAATAACAAAGGGTTCAGGAACCGTTACTGTACAGTTTCTCTGTGGCCTTGATTTTCAGTTGCAATGTTTTTATCAGACCAATCATCTATAATCCATTTATCCGTTTGTCCGTTTTTTATATTTTTCGATTCCGTCTATCATGTAATGCACCAAACAGATTGTTGTGCTCAGTTTACCATATGTCACGATTTAATCGAAACATTTTCTCTTTAACAAAGGACGTAGGCTTTCGCGGCCGGTATTTGACTGCAAAGCAACTGCCGGGGTGTTAGGCTGTCGTCCAACATTATTAAAATTATGGTTGTCAAAAAGCGGGGTTCATGACAGCGACCCCGTCAACATAAACTACATATAAAACTCAACGGGTTCACAACAATAACAAAAACAGACGTTTCGACCGTGCCAACGACGTCCTTCTTCGGTGTACAGGGAAAGACGTAGTAAGAACCGCAAGAAACTGAGATTTTCATTTTAAATACTGTCCCAATTTGTGTTTCATGGAAGTCGAGACGCAAAGCGTCTCGATTTCAGTTTTCAGAAATATTTATTTCAAACAGGTATCCTAGATGTGAACCAGTATTACAATAATGCCTATAAATGACTTTTGCACAGGAGATAAAACTATCAGTACAAACCTTTTAGAAATGTTAAGGTCAGATTTGGTTACCGACTTTCATAGTTTGTTGTACCGACTTTTCACAAAGTAGCCTACTTCTTTTATGAGAAGAAGTCCTAAGGAAGATTTATTCATCAGAAGAAATACCAGTTACAACAGTCGGAGTAATGTGTCAGTACTCCATCACGTATATTGTACTTTTAGATACTGGCTACGATGCTGTAGCCGGCTAAAGAATTAGCAGACCTTTTGCAACGTATGCACCTACAGGCCCGTATTTAGGTGGTGTGTGCCCCTGTGCTCTAAGTAATATGCCGCCCCCCTGCACCACGCCCCCACCCACACAAACTTACGACTCAAACAAGGAAACAAGCCGTGATTTTACAGACATACCAGCTCAATAATTATTATTTAAAACTTCCGGGCTGAAAGGCCGTGGTCGAATGGTTGCTAATTCCCAGTTCATTGGGAGACGTGTTCGGCGTACCATCTATTTCGAACATTTTTTTTGCTACTGAAGATGGCCACCGGTGGTGTGGCCGAAACGTCTAGCTGCAGAACATCAAGCATTCGACCACGGCCTTTCAGCCCGGAAGTTTTAAATAATAATTATAGTGCCACCGGCCGTGAAAGCCTACGTACTAAAATACCAGCTCAAGTTGAGTACATTATAATAGGTAAACATAAACATATGATGATGGCAGTCTGTTGTAGTGTTGTAGGTATTACAAGTTACAACGTAATTTTAAATGGCGTAATTCTCTCGACATTGACATATAATTCATGTAGGATGTAGTCTACAGAAAATTTATTCTTTTTACTATTAATCACAGTTATGTCATATTTTTTTATATTTCACAATTTCACTTAAATTATGATGGTATTTCTTAAATATTTACTCTTAACATTGTAATAATTAGACAAGGAATTAAAAAGTAGGCAGTGTTTTTGACATTGTTTATTTTTAATACATTACAGAATTACAGTAAGTTCAGTGAAAAGCATTTAACCAAACCTGATATGTAAAAATGTATCTTAGCTTACATAATGAACGGTTTTCGTCTGGCTTGACTGTGAGTAAAATCATTGATTATGTCGTCAAAACTTAGCCTGTTAGTTATATCTGCCTCAATGCACAGAACTGCTGCACTTACAAGTCGCTCTTGTCTTTGGCTTGACCACATGTAGTTGTTCACTCTTCTTAGAACAAAAAACGATCTCTCAGCTGAACAGCTGGTTCCAGCTGTGCAGTTATAAATTTTCAGCGCAACACAAATATTAGGATAAACTTCTTGTAAGTTTCTTTCAACTAACATTTTATTCAAACTTGGCAAAGTCCAGGGTTTTTCTACTTTTTCACCTTTCTTGTTTAGCACTTCACGTTTAATATTTTTGATGAAACCTTTAAGATGGATACACTCATTTATTAGACTACCGGCATCCCCCAAATCCGTATTGTACAGTTCACACAGTTCTTTTGCTGAATTCATTATACTGGTAGGTTCAAGATTTGTAAGTTTGGAAATAAAATAAAATCTAGACGCAAAATATGTGTACACAGATATTCTTTTTTCCAAATCCTCCTTCAATGTGTCAATTACAGCAAAAAAACTTGACTTGAGCTTTTTTTCATTTAAGTGTATTTCTTTTGATCCTTTATCTTCATGTGCAGATAAATTATCACCTTCCTCTTCACTCTTGTCAGAGTCAGACTCATCAAAAAATCGTTTCTTTTTCCTCTTCCTCTTAGGTGAGGTCATATTAAGTTCTGGTGATGTTTTATTTAGTGTTAGTGTCATTGTCTCATTTATCTTTTTTACAGCTTGGGATTTGTATTCATGATACAGTTTCCTAATTTCTTCAAGATAACCAATCAACGATTCATAAAGTTCCTTGGCAGCAGAGACATCCAAATTTTCTGCTTGTAGCTTTCCCATTGTCTTCCCAAACTGTTGGAATATGGCACCCCAAAGGCTAGACATAAATGCTGTGTCAATATGAGTTAACTGCTTAAGTAAACCTTTAACTTTGTTTCGGTCCAAACATTTTTAGGTGGCATCTTCAGAAAATGACTTAAGACCATTGAATATAGCTGCCCCATCCAAATTTAGACTTTTACACGCTTCTTCTCATGCACTCCAATGAGTCTGACTTAATGACTTCAATGTTGAGCTTTTTTTGGACCAAAAAATGATAAAAGCAAATTCCATCTCTGTGTCGAACTAGAAAAAAAATTAAAAATACTCTGCAAGAAGTCAAAAAATGTTACAGACTCCCGACAACACTCTGCTGCTCGAGAACCACTCAAATTTGCTGAATGGGCAGCACAGGGAATATAGAAAGCTAGTGGATTGATTGCCTTGATTCTGGCTTGCAAACCAGAATATATACCTGACATGTTTGAACAGTTGTCATAAGTTTGACCCCTACAATCAGATATATCTAGATTTATACTTTTTAAAATCTCCAATACTGCGTCTGCAAGGTTTTCACCTGTGTGCCCAGGATTTTTGAAGAAGTTTAAAAATCTCTCGTGTCTCCCCTATCTCATTTACATAACGAACAGTGAAGGTTAATTGGTCGTTATGAGTAATGTCTGGAGATGAGTCAACTATTACTGAATAATATTTACACAACTGGACCTCTTTAACAATCTTAGAGACTACTTTCTCTCCCATAATTTTAATAAGGTCATCACAAATTACTGGACTCAAATATGACGTCCTTCCGCTACCTGGATTTCCATAGCGTAAATGTCAGCAGATAGAAAGAGGTCATACTCAGCTATTAATTCAAGGCACATCATAAAATTGCCATTATATTCTGACCAAAAAACACTTCGTAATCTCCTCGGAATACTAGTCCTCGAGGAGATATTTTTTTAAAGATAGAAATTACCCTCTGTAATACATTCCTCCAATACTGGACCTCTTGCTCAAAAACAGTTACTAACTTTTTGTCAATTCTAGATAATTCATTTGCTCGGGTTTTAAATTTAATTGCACAATCTCTGTGAAAGGATGAGTTTTCATATTCGGAGATACGTTGTACAGCGTGAATCCAATCATTAAACCCTGATTTTGAAGCAAACCCAGATAGGCCTCCAAAAAGCATACAAGGAGCACAATATAGAGACCCCTGACTTGGTGAATAAACTAAATATTCTCGTTTTACAACATTGCCATTCAAAAGCTTTCTTTTAAATAAACTATCAGTACAGTACCTCTTTCTACCATCATGATATAGACGAACTGACTTTGAAAAATCAGAATCGTCATTTTGTTTTATACCCTGTTTGATTAAGAAATCAATGGTTTCGTCAGTAATGATCCACTGACATGGATCATTGTCTGGCAAACATATTATACTGTCGTTATTTTTGTCTAGACCAGGAGATGCCGATGTTGAGGGTTCTGGATGAATCTCATTATTTTCATCAGAAGTGCTAGAACCTTGGTTGGTTGTTTTGCATTCATTACCAGTACCACCAGTATTACTATTACTTACATGAATTTTTGGTTCTTCAGAAATTTTGTTTTCAGTTTTTTCATAACTAAAAAACGATTCTAATTTTCTTACTTTTTTAAGGGTGTCATCTTCTTTTTGTTTCTTTTCTTCTGCCTTCCGTCTATATGCCGCCCCACTTAGTCTTTTTCTTCCGTCCATTTCAATTTTATACTTAGGCTAAATATCGATTTGCAATCCAATAAAGAGCTAAAGAAGTAAAAAATAAACTCGTACTTTTTTTCATTTCACATCACAGTTCACAGTTTAATAAAAACTAACATAACCTAGTTGAATAGAATAGGCAAACGGTAGCACAGAGCGGCGCGCGAGCCAGACCAGAGCGGTACCCGACAGCGCAGTGTTGCCAACAAAAACCTTCCCTACCCCATTTATACAGACTAGTAGCACTAGTAGAACAGCAGCGGAATACTGGATTTGGAATGGCAATACAATATGACATATGAGTAAGCGGAAATAACCAAGTGACAGACAGGAATGCAACGTTTGCTTCCTCAACAGTATACACTGCTCGCAACAATCTACATGAATGGCATTGATTATTTGATTTCATAAATCGTTGCAATTACATTGGAAATTATTTTAATAATTGATTCCTTCAATAGTTGACCAAATGTTATAATTATTGGTGACAAGACGATTAATTGCCAATTATTCGTCACCAATAATGATTTTAATGCATTGGAAATATCCTTTCATTGTGAATCTAAAAAATAAAAATCCAAAATCTTGCCGCCCTGTGCGCCAGCACAGAATAGCACGTGCCTAAATACGGGCCTGTTGCACAAGCACAGACCGCCAGACTATTCGGCGCCAAGACCCAGTCAGTGAATTACCAAATGATGGTGAGGCGGGGCCTTCTGCTTGTGTATGTTTTTGTGGTTATCTGAACTGAATAAACTTGACAATTTCAAAACAGTGGTACCGGAACGGAAGATGTATACAAACCAAAGTTAGTTTGATAACACTAAAGCTAGTAACATTTGAAACTTTGGTACGGTACCCCACCATGTTTTGGTACGATTGTGGGGTCCTCAGTTGTTAGCTCTCTTATTAATGTTTCTGAAGCACCCAGTTTATCGCTTCTACCTATAATTCCTGAATGCACATGCGTTTCTTTTTGTTCCTTGTGGTCAACAACCTCTTACAAAGTTCTCTAACACCAATCAGCAACAGGTGGCTCAAAGCCTTACGTCACACACCCACAGATATCATTATGCACAATATTTTCAAACTCAAACCAATGTACGCAGCCACGTACTTTGCTGTACTAGCCACTACAGAATAGCGGCTACCTAAAAACAGTGTGACATAGAAACGGACAGAAAATGGAGTAGCAATAATTTAGTAGCGGCTAGTGAAGTAGTATATTGTGACACAGGCTTTAGTGAGGTACGCTGGTAGTCCAACCGCCTTCGTAAACCGGCTAAACTATAATGTTTACTTTGGTTGACTGATATGCTGATCTCTTGACTTTGAAGTGTAACAATATCCCACGATTTCATCACACCTTTATGGCAACTTTATAATATAGACATGCGACAATATAGGTACAGAACTATGACAGCCTTAGTTTAGATACCGTCTACGTTTCGTGTTTAGCGAAATTTATTACAACGCGTTGTGTATTGTTCCAGATCTGCTGGTTTCCCGGACAGCATATCGACGTACGGCATCCTGTCAGGCCTGTGGTCGTCGTCGTTCGCACTTGGCGCGTTCGTCGGACCGTCCGTAGCCGGCGTACTCTACGACTACGTTGGGTTCAGAAACGGCACACTCTTCGTCATCGTTATACACGTCATTCTGGTAAGTACGGGGTTCTCTCTTACGTGTTCTTTAAAATAGAATGACAAAGTGTCAGTGGCGTATCTATAATTTGGTCTTTGGGGGGAGGGTCCGGCCAAGTCGGCTTCATACAAAAGGAAGAAAAAAGTCAAAATTAATCAACATTACTATCTTTAAAGTGGTTGAAAAAAGTGTGATAACGTCTTGAAATTAATCCCATTAAACGGTAATAACACAATAAATATACGCGTTACTGAAACATTGTTTATAAGATACTTATTGACTGATTTGATTTTTCTACGTTTCATATTTCAAACGTATACGCTAATGCCGTTTAATAAATCTGTCTGTATATTCAATAAAGCGTTACTACTATATTAGCGTACACAGTGAAAAAATAATAAAATAGCCTTTCGTTATAAAGAGATTAACAAAATTCGTCAACTTTTTTTGACCTTCTGGAGGGGTGGGGTCCGGTCCCGTTCGCTCCTGGAAAATATAGTTGATTCTTATTACCTAACAAAAAGAAAATAGTAAGGAATTAAATTAAAGTAAACAGTAACATTTACAAAAAGAACAGTGCAAAACAAAAATACACGAATTCAAATATAACTATACAGGAGTGGTCATAGTGACGCTGAAGGATTCTATTTAAAGTCTTAGGGTACGGTTACAAGAGCGTTTTTTTCCGGCTGTGCACGCGTTTGGAGTTTGGAAACACGTACGGTGGTCACACGCAGTGTAGTCACACAGGCGGTTTATAATCGGACGGCAGCGTTGGGACGTCTCGGACGCGCATCCCTACAGCTCTCGCTGTGAAGGTTAAATATATATATATATATATATATATTATAACGGAACCAAATATTAACTATTTGGGGTTATATGTTTACCGCATACTGAAAGCATATTTAAATAAAAATTAACAGTCAAAACTCCATTTGAATGTAGAGCATTGAAAATAATGCTGTGTAAAGCAACGCACACGTGGTCATTATGTAATCAGTTCGCTGTACAAGGAAGCGACCACACCCAAACTGTTAATTATTAATATCTCGGAAACTAATAAATAAAGGCGAAATCCAATATAGCCAAAATGTTTGCCGAGATATTAATAATGACGTGTGCAAATTTGATGCAATATAATTAACAAATGAAAGAGTTAATTAAAATAATTGAATAACTTCTGTAAAAATAGAGTTATAGTAAAGAGATTTTACTATGTTATAAAGATAATAATTTCTGACAAATTGTATATTTTAGATTTCACACAACTTGATTTGCAACCAAGTTATTGCAAAATTAAATAAGTACAGGATATCCTGAGCGACAAATTGGTTCCGCCGGATAATTATATTAGATAATAATTCTATTCTCCGTCTGTGGGAACCAGACTTCATTCTCACGGACTAAGGGAATTCTAAATTTTATGTGGTAGGGAGAGTGTTTCGACCAATGAAATCATTTCATGCAGCCCCGGCTAGTGCGGTGTTTTCTGGTTGAAAAATCACTCTTCTGTCAGTACTCACGAAGTTAAGACGTAGTCCTTCGATCGTCTAGTAGCCAAAGTGGTGAAGATCAACAAGAAGACTCTACGTGGTCAACACACACGCAATTACGAACACACTAACTACAGATCATCTGTATAGCTCGTAATTGTTGCGTAAAGGCGAGATACTCTTCAGGACATCAACTAAGCTTATTGTGTACTACCAGTTAGTCATAAGCACGCAAGAGATCCACCCGACTTCAAGACCAGACTTCAAGAATACAGCAGAGAGGCCGTCTAAATTATTGGTTAACAGCTGACGAGCGGAGCGATCACTCGAACGAAGCACACACACACACACACGCTGACGTGCAACGTGCGAATCGACGGAGAACAGGAAGCAGTTCCAGCAGACGTTAAAATATTCACAAACAGCAAGGAAGCAGAGTGTTGCCGAATTTTGAACTCCACGACCGAATCCAGCAGTTCTAAGCAGATTACTTTCTCTAACCAAGGACTCGAATCGACGAGGGACAAATCGGGACGACATCCTCTTCAGTAACAGGAAAGCAAAATCCACTTATTTATTTTTCAGATCAAATTTTCTATTTTTCAAGTAAAACATTGTAATTCAAATAATTCAGGTGCCAAACAAAAAGCAAAGACTCTAGTAATTAAAAAGTAAATTCGTTGTGATAATCTGTATAGCAGTTTAAGGCTTTAGTAAGTTATAGTTAAGAAATAGAAGTAGTATAAAAGCGCTATACAAATCTTAACTGACAATCTAATCTTAGATCATACTGCAGTAGATCAGAAGTAGAATCACTAGAAATTAAATAACGTGAACTAGACTGTCACGTCTAATTTATTTTAATTAATTATTCTAATTAATTTCAGAGTTTTATATTTTGTTTCATGAACATTTAGATTCAAATTAATTAAATAAATTTAATTAAATTCAAATCAAGTAATAAAGTCAAATTTAAATTGCAATTAACTCGCAAAGAACGAGTTCAGTTTCTTTCAACTATTAAACAATCGAAAAACATCGATTCATTGTATAGACTATAAGAAAATTCATAAGATTATAACAATTCTATTCTTGTGTGTTGTTGGTGTAATAAACATCGTTTTATTACCCCATATAACAGTGTTTTATTGTTGTACGATAAAGCCTACCAGTCTCACAAAACTCTCCCCCTTTAAAGTAACCCATTATGTGTGTTGTTGTAATAATTTGAGGTTACTAGCTTGCGAACTTCAAATCCAAAATCCACACGCCCTAGTCGGAAGAATCTGCGAGATCAGACAGCAGGTGGGTACTCACACACAACATTACATTACAATAACACATAGTAGTGTAGTTATAATATATATATATATATATATATATATATATATATATATATATAACTCAAAGTCTGAGGATTTATGGGTACTGAATACAAATCCACACCGTTACACCGATTGCCACCAAATTTTGCACACGTAACCTTTGACACAAGGCGAAAAATACTGTCTAACTTGGAATTTGATATTTTGCCCCGTTCGCACGATTTAGACACTTTTAATTATGCCTTTTCGTTGACGCGTATAAAGATTTCAACAACACCATGGAGACCAGAATTAATTACCATAGTAACAAGTAAATAAACAAATGATATTTAGCGGCATCGGAACTGTAGGGTACATTTATCCATTCCTGCAGTACATTTTCGAAGTTTTATATAATATGCAATTGTATCGATATATACCGATGTGGAAAAGAAGAAGTGTACTAATTACAAATTATCCTATTACTTAATGCAAAGCGAAAATATGTGTTGTTTTCATTTGTGAGGTTAGGTGACAACGGTTTTTGGTTTTTAGTTTACTGCTGAAATAAATAAAAGCCATGGTTGAGGAAAACAACGTTTACTGTGTTATACAATGCTTCTAACACAGTAACACTTAAAATAGAGATTGTAACGTTCTTGATTTAATAGGTACTTTATAAATATATCCAAAGGCTTTATAAACGGGTACTTTTAAATCTCCAAAGGCTGTTGCACCAACATAATAATTTAGTACAAGTTAAATAGTACAAGTGTCGAAAACAGCTTTGGAGAGAATTTGAATAATGAGTACAAAATTGTTATACGAGCTGACAGAACACCATATATACATAGACAATAAAAATTATATTAAAATACTTATTAAAAGTCAAATATTCGCGTGCGAAGCCGCGGGTAACAGCTAGTGTCTATATAAAGGTTAAAACGCAACTTCACAGAAACGTCCGTGCTTAGATTAAAGAAAACATTGGATCTTGCATTTCGTTGTCCATGACGTGTCCGTTACTTAACTAAATATAATTATTTCACTACCGACTCGGAACACAAAGTTTTTTATGGGTAAAAACGTAAAAGTTTTACCTTATAACCTGAACCAGTTTTCGCTTTTAAAAAGCTTCTTCAGAGGCTGCCGCTGGGAGCACTGTTCGTCTTGTTGTTGGCGATGGTATCGATTTTCGAAAGTTCGAATAATGCGTGTGATTTGAATTGTGTCTGTTCGTTTAGGATGTCTTTTTTATTTGTTTTCGTTTGTTTGTATATTTACAATTGTTCTAGAGTGTCTAGTTTTCGGCCTTTTGTGTGTACGTGTAGAAAGTCCATGTTATTGTCGATGTTTTTGTATGTGTGGTTTGCTTCAATGAGGTGGTTTGCAAAGGTGGATTCTGTAGTGGAGTGGAGTGCCTTTGTGTGTTCAGTGTATCTTTGCTTGAAGCATTGGTTACCAGTTACCAGTGGTAAATAAATCTTTATTAAGAAATTTGTTTACATTACATATTTTCTTTATACAGATGTCAGCAACACCATGGAGACCAAAATTAATTACCTTACCATAGTAACAAGTAAATTTATTTTAACAATGCTATTTAACGACATCTTTGAACAGCCCGTGTGACCACCCTCGTGCGTGTTAAAAACGCACCAAAAAACGCAGCATGTTGCGTTTCGATGCGGGAGACCTTGAAAACGCAGCAGAGTTGACGACCCGTGCGTTTTATCCACGTCTGTGTGACCAATGCGTTTCCCAACCGCGCGTGCACCGCCGGAAAAAGAACGCTCGTGTAACCTAACCCTAATATACATATATGCATGAACGATCCTCTGTCTAGTGGGGTCAGGCGCGGATCAACGGGGGGAGATTGGGGAAATGGTCACAAATTTTTTTCGTTGTCTTGGGATTGTAGAACGGTTTTGTGAATTGGTGTATGACATAAAATTCATATCATGTTATGTAGGTTCATAGTTTTCTCTAAAATTACTTTAAATTGTAACTGTACCTTACCACCATGTTAATTTTTGTTTGATACATAACTTAAACGAGTAGTGTGTACTTTAAACTGTAAGTGGATATTATTCAGAGAACAATGAACTGACAAAGACAGATATGATTTTATACTTGTACGATAATAAACTTACCATGTTGATAATAAAAAACTGTATTTTTATCTTTACTCATTCCTATGATTTATACTTTAGAACATTCAAGAATGGTCCAACTTTTCATATCCCCTCCGCCCAAAAATCAACTCTTCCCCCCCCCCCCAATTGTTTGCTGGATCCGCTCCTGAGTGGTGTGGTGTGTGTGTTCTTCCATGAATATGTAAAAAGAATCAACTCTCATCTTAATTCAGTAATGTACTTTCTGATCCATCATTATTACATTATTGATTATATTATCAGCATATGGTATTATTCCTTACAGTAGGTCCTAGACGCTAATGCCATCTCTATTCATATCTACTTTCGTGTTGGTTCTTTGTCTTTTCATATGCCATTCTATATTGTACATCATTCTTCCTAACTCTAAGACTATAAACCTTTAATTTTCATCTTCCTCTCCTCTTCTCTCCAACCGCTGTTAATTAAGTGCCATTGTTAGTAGTCTACTTGCCCTCTGGGTATGGTCAGTCCAGTTTGTCTTCCCCATATTTGTATCTGCCGAATTGTTCTGCCCTTTCTTCTTTTATGCTTTCAGTGGCTCTTTTTTATTCTCACTTATACAATCTTTTTGAAATGTAATACAAATTAAATTTTTTTTTGTAATGTTTCATACATGTTTGGAGGCAAATGGATTATCTATATCCAGGATCTGGATTGTCCTTTGCAGAGTTTGAGAGGGTAATGCAGAATTTTCAATAATCAAAAACTACATTTTTTAATTTATTTTTAAAGATAGTAAAAAACTTACATTTTTGAAATCAGAATAATGTTTTGTCTTTCAAAAAAAATTTTAATTATAAAGGTGGTAATTAAAAATTTTAAAAATTTTTGTATATATCTGAAAAGTATATTTTTTTTTAGATCAAATTTCAGATATCACTGACTTGATGGTTATTACTATAGTAAAAACATTTTTATGTGTCCAAAAAAGCTATTTCATGGTTTCCTGCATTATCCATTTGGTTCTGCAGATCCATTAAATGGATTGTCCTCTATAGAGGATGATCCGATTTTGGATTAGGTTGTGTACCTTTGTAAGGTATGAAATAATAGAATCTAATAATTTACAAAATAACAAATAATAAAATTGGTAAAAAATTACTTAAATAATAAAAAAAATTATAATAACAATAATGAAAAACTAAAATTAATCTAAAAATTTTAAAGTAGGTAAAAAATCTAATAAAATAAGTGACATTTCTTAATTTTATTTTGCTGTAATATAACATTATTTTACAAGGTAGGGATTTATATTTTTGAAATATAATCATAAATGACATCTTTTACACCATATAAAATAATTTTGATACATATTATGTGAAATCTTTACCATAAAATGACATGAAACTAATTTTGTAGTAAAATTAAATTTGTAATACAGAAATTATATACTCAGAAACAAATTAAGTTAGGGATAAAGGCTACCAAATTATTTTTTGTGAAAATAATTATAAAAGCAATTTTTTCTCTAGAAATGCAAAGATTAACTTGGCATTTAGAACAATTCGTGTAGGTTTTTGCCTGACACCCTACGTTCTTGCATCTCCCAGTATTTTTCATGTCAGAAAAAAGCGGTAAGTGGTCGACTTCATCATACCTTATTTCATCAAGTCGTTGGATGATTTTTAGTTGCTTAGCAGGTGAACTGTGTTGTAGGCCTCTATCAGAATTGGAAGGATGGACCCCTCTTTCTCAATGTCTCCTGCCCTCTAAGAATAAGTACCTCAGCTACACTCATCCAAAAATTTACTAGGTCCAGTGTTTTATGCAGACGGATACCAATTACTCTTGATCTATCTTTATACTGTAGCTAGGCATTTGTAACCGCCATGTCAAGAGAAGAAGAAAAATAAATGGAGGGTCCATTTCTTTGACCTTATAAATGTCCTATAGATGGAAATTAAAAAATCATTTCACCACCCATGCCACAATTATATAATTTTACACATTCTGACCTGTCAACCTCCACAAATGTTTTTTTTTACTTTATCGAACCTCTTGCATTTATCTTTTTCCCCAACTCCAATGAAATTAAAAACTACTGCAACTGAAGAACTGTCATACCACGTGGTTAAAACTACAGTACCCTCATTACTTATCAGTTTTTGCATAAATCCTCGTTCACAATTCTTGCGAATCATCTTATCAACTGGGAAAGGAGGTTTTGAAAATCTGTTTCCCTGAACAGTTCCTACAGCATATATTTGTTTATATCTAAGCCATTCCAGCAACCAAAATGCTGTAAAATAATTATCGGAAAACAAACATATACTTTACACATCAATCCTGTCACATAAATGCATAACTATCCTTTCCGTTTTCCCAAATTCAGAATACTGAACATTAATTTCTGTAGTGGAACCTTGGTACAAAAGAAAATCATACACAAGACCACTCACCCCACACAACATGAAATTTTTAATACCCCACCTTGACGGTTTATTCTGCGTGAATACTGTGGCACTAATTTGCCCCTTAAATGATATAATTTGCTCGTCAATACTTAATTTTGATGCTATTACTAGGTCTTTGCACCGGGTCTGAATACTATTAACAATTGGCCTGACTTTCCAAAACCGGTCCTTCTCATTAGGATCATGTTTATTATTATCAACTACATGTAAGTTTGTTCTCAGCTTAAAAAATCGTTTCATATTATCTGCAATGGGGGGAATACAGAATTGATAGACACAATACAAACTGACCCTTGGATAACTAAGGTACCCATGAGGATATGAATGCCAATAAATTTTCTGATTTCTTCACCAATTTTGGAGGAAAATTATTATTTGAATGTGATTGAACAGCATTTATTAGACCATCTGTAAAATATTTATCAGAAAAAGAAGTTGGGTAAGTCTACATGGTAAGTGGATGAAGGTGAATAAAAGTTGATATTAGAAGTTTGGTAGCTCCCTCCTATCCATGTAATATCAGCTTTACGACTCAGATATGTTTGTTGTTTGAAATAACATTTTGCACATTCTGCAGCTGTCATGCATGTTAGTACCACATTTTATGAATCAGATGTTAGTTCATTTGATGGCCTAGCATCATCTTGTTGTCTAAGGGCTGACACATATACAGGATCATCTTCTGTACTAATGTGATTTCTTCCAACACTATCATCTCAGTCATCATCATTTTGTACTGATTCTCCCTCAGCATCTAAAAATAGAATAAACATATGTAGGTAACAATAGCAGAAACAGTGGTGACAGAAGAGACATGAAAGGCCACCCTTATAAGTCTACGTTATGTTATACTTAAGCCTAACCTAACAGTACACTATCATTTCTGAAAATTTGCCCCAATATTTTTGAACAATAAAACCATTAAAATTAATCAATAGAAAAATATTTAATGATTTTAGACTTACCGCAGTTTACACTATGTTCAACCATTTCATCGTGATAGACATCCTCGTCCTCAAGTAATTCCGTTTCTGAATTACTTCCATCTAGGACAGTGTCTAATAAGAACAATATTCATCATCACGTAAATTATGTGGGTCACGGATATTTAACATACTGAAATACAACACAAGTAGACTACACCTACATTACACAAACACAACATACCTACGTAATTGTCAGCATCGCTGTCATGTACGGAGGACGATTTTTCAAAAGGTTATAGCTGATTACACAGAATAGCAAACTACGAATACAAAAATTAAAAATTCCCTCATGAGTTTCAACCTTCCATTACACCAAAATATATTTTTTTTAAACCACACATGGACAGGAAATGGTACAAAAGAGTTCGTATTAAGGAAGTCGGTGACTTCTGAAGATTACAAAATTTAAATATAATTATTTCACTGCTGACTCGGAACACAACATTTTTTATGGGTAAAAACGTAAAAGTTTTACCTTATAACCTGAACCAGTTTTTGCTTTTAAAAAGCTTCTTCAGAGGCTGCCACTGGGAGCACTGTCCGTCTTGTTGTTGGCAACGGGATCGACTTTCGAAAGATCGATGTTGTGTGTGTGTGGGGTGTGATGTTCAAATAATGCGTGTGATTTGAATTGTGTCTGTTCGTTTAGGATGTCATTTTTATGTGTTTTCGTGTGTTTGTATATTTCCAATTGTTCTAGAGTGTCTAGTTTTTGGCCATTTGTGTGTACATGTAGAATGTCCAGGTTATTGTCGATGTTTTTGTATGTGTGGTTTGCTTCAATGAGGTGGTTTGCAAAGGCGGATTCTGTAGTGGAGTGGAGTGCCTTTGTGTTCAATGTATCTTTGTTTGAAGCTACATCCTGTCTGGCCTATGTAGAATTTGTTGTAATCTGAGCAATTTAGTTTGTAAACACCAGGTAGATCGAATTTGTTTTGTGCTTCATGTGTGTGTTTTGATAGTGTGTGTTCTGTTTTGTTAGTAGTTTTGTAAGTGATTCTGTATGCTGCTTTTTTGAATTTGTGGGCTATTTTTTCAGTTTGTTTGTTGACGTATGTTATTGTTATGAATTTGTTGTTTTCTGTCTTTGTTGTTTGTTTTGTGTAGAAGTTTATTGTGTTCTGTTGTATCCGTTGGATTCTGCTAGATATTTTATAGTGTTTAGTTCGTCTTTGTAGTCTTTTTCATCTAGGGCAGGGGTTCTTAACCTTTTTTGTTCCATGGACCCCTTTGCCAGTCAGATGAAAGCTACGGACCCCTTCTCAGAAAAAAGTTTTGAAATGCATAAAATAAAATTACAAAGGAAACCAGTTATATTGAAATACAGTTAGCCTACATAGTTACAAATACAAAAGTATACAGAAATACAGTTACAAATACAAAACATATGATATAGTAATATATGTGCTTCTTTCGATATTAATGATTAAATAATAATACAATACATTTAAAATTTTTTAAATATTAGAGAGTTAAATTTTATTTTTTAAAGACATGTCAGTGTGAAGACTGTTGTTGTTTATCTTGAATAAGAACATTAAACTGTGGTGTAGTATTTGACAAGGCAACACGCATGTCATGTTGGACATCTAATCGATTTCGAGTTTTTGTTTTCATTGTTACAAGTGCTGAAAATCCCGATTCGCATAGATATGTTGTTGCAAATGGAATCAAAGCTTCCATAGCTCTCTTTACAAGACGAGGATAGGCTTCTCTCAGGGAACACCAGAATTCTCCAAGGCTTTTTGAGTTAAACTCCAACTGTAGTAAGTTTTTTGTCCTAAGATCAATGAGTTCATCTTTGGCTATGTCAACATCTTCGATACAGTTTATATCAGAAAGAAAAGGATTGTGGATCCATGGTTCAACTTTCACGCCATCAAGATAGAAATAACCTTTAAAAGAGTTCTGTAATGTTTCCAAGTGTTCGCAGATATCTCTTTTCAAAAAAGTTGACACGGAATTTTGTATTTAAACTCCATCTTGGTAAAGCACTTCCTCCAACACTGGAAAGTTTGCAAGAACGTTGGCCTCTACTCTCTTCTTCCATATTGGTAACTTAGCTAAGAAAGCTTGTAATATTTCAGATACATCCATAATGGTGACTTCACGACCTTGAATGGAAAGATTTATCTCATTCACATGGTGAAAAATATCTGCCAGGTAAGCCAACCCATGGATAAAATCCTTTCTTTCAAAATGTTCCGAGATTGAGTTTTCTCTTTCTTCCAGAAAAAGTGAAACTTGTGTCCTTAGTTTGAACAAGCGCTTCAAGACTTGTCCTCTTGACAGCCAGCGTACTTCTGTGTGGTAGAGAAGCATTTCATATTCTACTCCCATTTCTTTACAAAATGCTTTAAAAATACGATGATTCAGAGACCTGCTTCTGACAAAGTTGATAACTTTTATGGGTGTTGACAAAACGTCTTTCAGGGTTGTTGGAAGAGTCTTTGTTGACAGTGCATGTCTGTGTAAAAAGCAATGAGTGACAATGACTTGAGAAGCTTCTTTTTTCACTAAAGTAGCAAAACCAGATTTATTACCAAACATCGCAGGAGCTCCATCAGTGCAAAGAGAATGAAGTTTTTCTTTCCAATCAAAGTTTTGTTTGTAAAAAAAAGTTTTACCATTTCAAAAACGCCAACAGCTTTCGTAGTTTCCGACAGAGACTCACAAAATAAGAATTCTTCTTTGATGGCGTCAGCGTGTACATAGCGAACAAAAACAAGGAGCTGGCTACATTCAGAGATGTCTGTAGTTTCATCCAATTGCATACTGAAAGGGAATGGTGAGGCTGCCAATTCATCGATGACCTGCTTTAAAATATTACAAGACATATCAACTATTCTAGAATGTATTACATCATTTGACAAGGGAACCGGTTCCAGTTTTTCCTCTGTTCCAGTCCACAAACCAATTCGACCATTTCCAGTCCACATGGCTTTACTAAAGTCTCTCCAATAGTGTGGGGCTTCTTTTGTTTGGCAATCTGGTAAGCAACTTTGTAGGATGCTTCAAGAACAGGCTTTCGTGAAATGGCAAATCCAAGTTTTGGAAGTGTCCCTGCTTTTTCGAATTGAGCTTTTTTCGCACGAAAAAACTAGCATCTTTAGATGCATCTGCGGCATGGACAGACGTGAGATGGTCTTGTAGTTTTGCTGGCTTCATACTTCCGTTCGCAAGAATTTTTCCGCACAAAAAACACTGTGGCTTTTGAGTCCCGCCACGTTCGTTAATGCAAGTGAAACCAAATAATACATAGTTTTCATCATACTTCCTTTTCTTCAACATTTCAACTTAAATTGGGTCTGTAAAAAAAAAATAATGAGCTTAATGCTTAATATGTGATTTAATTGGAATTTTTGAAACTCAATATTTTGTAGGGGTTTAAGTAATTTAAAAAAGGTACAAGATGAAGTAAAGGTAAGATTAAGGTACAAGAAATCGATTAGTGAGGTTATGTCATGCAAGATACACACGTGCATGCTGGCACCACATGTTGTCGACACTTTATTTTCTTAATGCAAAATAACTAATATCGTCGCATAAAGTGCAGAACCTCTTATGTAAAAAAAAACAACATTTCAGGAGAGCAAAAAACTGTTTTACATATGAGGTTTTGCATTTTATGTGACGATATGTATTTAAAATATTTTTATGTTACAACATACTAGCTCCATATGGTGTGACCAGAGGTTAAGTAAAGTATAAGATATTCAAGAAATTTCTGTGACAAGTAAGTACAATATTCCTTAACAAACAATGAAAACGACTCACCTCCTCTCACTTATTTATTAACAAACAGTTGTAGACAGGGAACACTTGAAAGTAACGCAATCACTCGGCAACCAAAATAAGAATGCGCGACTGCATGAATCAAGTTTGACAATTTGAGGTTCGCATTGACACCGCTAGATGCGCTGCGGCTGTGTGTTACATATAGTCTGTACGCGTTACATAACTGCGATCGCGTGCTAATAACTGCCATAATTTCGAAGTACTGAAAATATCCGTTATTTCTATTGGTGACCACAGATACAGCTAATTCTAATATTACTGTAACTTATTACATACATTCATAAGTGAAGGAAATGCTAGATTTCAGTTCGAGGTTAGTGAAAATAAAGATAATAAATTGATTTTTTCCAATCCAAGCTCATGGACCCCTGATCTAGGGGGATGTTGTTAAGTCTATGTATCATGGTTCTGAAGGCAGCTAGTTTGTGTTGTATTGGGTGATTGAAGGAGTTGTGTATTAGTGTGTCAGTTGTAGTCGGTTTTCTGTATATACTTAATTTGTGAGTGTGTTCAAGTTTTGTAATGGAGAGGTCTAAGACGTTTATGCTATTGTTGTGTTCGTATTTGCCAGTAAAAGTTATGGTTTTATGTATTTTGTTTATGTGCATTAGTAATTGTTCACATTGTCTTTTGTTTCCCCTGTATAGTATTAGAATGTCATCAACATATCTATGACAATATAGTATTTTATGTGAGTGTCTGTCATTGTTTGTGAGGATTTATAAAATCCAAAACGAAATCCAAGAATTACAAAACGTATCAACTTCAGATGGATTCCATTCTTTATTCTTTTGGCTAGAGATTTGAGAGGTCACTTTTAACATTGTCATAACGTCCCTTGTAATGGACAAAATCACTGACAATGAACACAAGGCTCTTAAAGGTCAAATAAGGAATAAAACAGAACAGAACATCTGTGGGGGACAAATCCATTGAAAGGGTTATCTACCTCACTAATTTCTTCCATCTGGCTCCAAATCCACATTTCCAGAACTTCAATTTTCATTGTCCACGTCTCTGTCGGAAAAAGTAAAAACTCTCCATATAAGACACTTCATTCGTCTCTTCATCAGGTCTAAATTGTTGTGCATTACCCTGTTAATTCCCAGAGATTCCCCAATAATTTTCTATCAAACGTAGCATTTTAAGGGAGAAATAAATGTTGAAAGAGCTACATCTTTTTAAAATCGCAAACTTTAAATTGTTAAAAGCAAAATTGGTAATTGCAAGATGGAGGTGTGATTTGCACCCATGACCACTTTAAACTCAATCACAGGAAATATCACTCTCAAAGAAATTTGTTAGTTAGGTTAGGTTAGGTTAGGTTGTACACCAAAATAGACACACTAAAAAATAGTATACTCTACCATTTATTTATTCTTGTAGTCTGTTACATAATCAAATACCGATTTAACAAAATTTGAATTAAGAACTTGAATCCTTGTTTTTAAGTAAAATCTACATCTGTTTACTTGATTTCAAAATTTACAAAATAATTTAAAAAAATTTATAATCTTAAATACACAAGAAATTTTATTTTAAATTATACTAGCCATTTTGTGAAGACATAATTTTTGTTTTAATTAATGGAAATCTCATTGTATGTTATTCTACAATCACGTACCCAAATAATACAATCACATACCCCTTTTTCACATCACCAAATTACTGCACTAACACAACTAATGATTGAAAAATCACTCCCAGCCCCGTTTGCATAACTTTAGTTGGAAAATCGCTCACCCAATACTGTTGACAATAACTTACTACTATTCATTTCTTACTCTTTGTTACCAGGACATAGATAATAATTGAATGGTCTCCAGTTGGAGTCCAGGTGTAAGTTATTTTGAGGGGTCCAATATGGAGTCCTGGTTAGGAAGACAGCTCTGAAGTTAAACATTGGTTGGAAAACTTAAATCTGTGTTTGTAGACTAAAATCAGCATTCCAGAATGTAAAACTGCATGACAGAACTTAAATCTTCATTCATTAACATAATTCTAAGCTCAAGGCTAAAAACAAAAACCGGGGCCTGTTAAGCACAAACATGATATTTTTTAAAAAAAAGCTAATCTCTTAAGTTGAAACAATTAAGTTGAACTTTAAATAACATTATAATAATTAATAATAATTAAGTACCTGATCAAATTCTCTATTTTCAGAGTTTATTACAATTATTTTCTAAGTTATTATATGCCAGTACCCAGAAGTCCACAAATCATGCCTGCTGAAATATTGTATTGCTAATTTTTCTTTCATATCTCTTATTCAGTTAATGTTAAAAATAAACATTTCATTCGCTCAAAATTTTATTATCTAATCTTGTCACATGCAAGTTCAGATGACAAGTGACCAAAGACAAAATTCTGTAAGACAAAATCAGACATGATTGGTAACTTCTACATTAAGTATAACTCATATCGCTTTAAAACAACTAAATAAGTCACGCTTTGCAAGTATTAAGCCTTTTTACATAAATAACACCAATACATAACTTATTGAAATGTTCTTGGATTTCGTTGTCCATGACGTGTTCGTTGATTAACTAAATATAATTAAAATTATCTTGTTGTTGCATCCTCTTCGTTCACTTTATTAATTTAATAATATATATAATACTTTCACTAATGAACTTACACTGTAATCGACAGTCAGTATTAAACCCACTGAAGAAGAGAAACAACATCTTGAAACGTTTGGGAAGTGACAACAGTAAGTTCATTAGTGAAAGTATTATACATATAATTAAATATAATTAAATCTCTACCGACTCAGAACACAAAGTTTTTTATGGGTAAAAACGTAAAAGTTTTACCTTATAGCCTGAACCAGTTTTTGCTTATTATAAGCTTCATCAGAGCAAAATTATAAAAACTAAAAAAAACTTTGTGTTCCGAGTT
The DNA here is from genome assembly GCA_034769895.1 of Magicicada septendecula. Lineage (NCBI taxonomy): Eukaryota > Metazoa > Arthropoda > Insecta > Hemiptera > Cicadidae > Magicicada > Magicicada septendecula. The sequence goes on along the minus strand of CM068370.1, from coordinate 41,518,748 downwards.
GGTAGTGATTGAAATAATATACAGTAGTTAACTGATTAACAGATTACACTGTGAAAGTATTATGATTTGAACATTCTTAAATTCTTTGATCTCCACATGAGCTGAATTTAACATTTCACTGAGCTTCTTTTACGCATTCTTTAACGTCTGGTGACTAAAATTAATTACAATATAAAATTCAACAACTGGATCGAAATATAACTTGGTTATAAGAGTAGAGACAAACAAGAATCACAAAACAGCAGCACCAGGTTTCAAATGTGAATATGGATACCTAAAAAAAATAACCAAAGAAAAATACATGTAACATATTATATAAAGTAATTAAATTAAAAAGCATTAGATGTAGATGAAGGGAGTTTCTACGTGCTGTGTCAATGGTGGATTGTAACAGACAAAAAGATTTGAAAGGAAATTATTCCACCTGCTTCCAGGCACATATGAGATGTCATATGTAATAGGATAATACTCCACTATCCAGTGGTATATCAAGAATTTGGCACTTGTGTGTGTGGGGGGGGGGGTAGATCCATGGTCGAGCTTTTCACAAACGAAAATACCAGTTAAAGACTAATCAACACTACTGTCTTTAAAGTGGCAGAAGAAAGTGCATAACATCCCGAAATCAGTCCCATTAAAGTAAACGATAATAACACAATAAAAATACATGTTATTTAAACATTGTTTACAAGATACTTATTGACTGAATTGATTTTACTATATTTCATAATTCATACCTATAGGCCTATGCTAATGCTGTGTAATAAACATGTTCGATTATTTATAAAAGAATTGCTACTATATTAGTATACACAGCTAAAAAAATAATAACAGCCAAAAAATTAAGAGATTAACCAAATTTGTTAACTTTTTTGGACTGTCTGGGGGGGGGGGATCCGGTCCTGTTCACCCCCCCATAAATATGCCCGTGTCACTATCCTACTATAGGATAATGCCCTGTAAAAGCATTATGCCCACTAAAATTAAAAATTGTTGTGCATTAATACCTAACCATTACAATGTTTGAAATTATTTTATGTTATTATATAAATTAAATAACTATTACTGTTTAATGAATATAAAATAACTGAACACTGTTTGTTTTGTTCCAGTTTATTGTCTGCACTAGCTTTTTAATATTTGAAAAACGTGGTCTTTCACCGAAGCGAGTGCGCCTGTTGAGTGACACAACCGAATCAGAGGAAGACAGTTCAGACATAGACTTCAAAAAAGGCTCAATGGTCAGCTTACTGACGCACATGGGACCTCACGATAAGGTCAACAACAACAAAGTCAACGGGTACGGCACTGTAATCAAATCTATAGAAATCACTGCGTGAGAGCAGGTCACGTGTCACTTGGTGACAGCGAACAGTCGCTGTATCAATAATGTGTTGATGCTGTCAACATCCAGGGAGGTCTGCATTGTGAGAGTTGCCTGTTGTTAGTAATTAGGCAAAACTGAACGAAGCTGCCAAACTAAAACGCAAACATTCATACTGTGTATAGTTGCTGCAGGCTTGTAATTAATTTGCCATCAAAGAGAACCTTGTTACCATTTTGCCATATTATCAAAAAGTATTTAGCCACAACACATTAAAAAATTTATAAAGCAGTTTATTTATAGCCAGCACTCCAGCATTTATAGCATGTAAATGGTTTTGAATTCATAAGTATATAACTTATAAATGTAAGACAAGGTGTGTGTGTGTGTGTGTGTGTGTGTGTGTGTGTGTGTGTGTGTGTGTGTGTGTGTGTGTGTGTGTGTGTGTGTGTGTGTGTGTGTGTGTGTGTGTGTGTGTGTGTGTGTGTGTTGTTCAATATTCCAGGCTGCAGGCTGTTTACTTTAGCAGTTATAATTTTGGATATCCAGTTCAGGGTATTAATTCTTGTTGTTCTTCTTCTGGAGCTCTACAGGTCGGGATGACCGTTGCCTTCCACCACCACTCACCTCCAGTTCTCTCTCTCTCTCTCTCTCTCTCTCTCTCTCTCTCTCTCTCTCTCTCTCTGTTGCAATGCCACGTCATGTATCCATCGCCTTCTGGGTCTACTCCTTCTTCTTATTCCTTCCATATTTTCATATAGCACTTGCTTGGGCAGTCTCTCCACATGTCCCAGTCAGCTTATCCGCCTTACCTTTATGAAGCGCACTATATCTTCCCGCTGCAGTATTTCTTCAATTTCAGCATTTTGAAGGCATCTCCGCTCTCATGCTTATATTGTTGGATCATATATCTTTCTCATTATTTTCCTTTCAAATAGTCTCAACTAATTTACTGATACAGCCGTGAATGGCCAAACTTCAGCTCTGTAAGTCACGACTGGTCTGATCAAGACTTTGTAAATTTTCATTTTGGTTTTACGAGACAGAAGCTTGGACTTGAGAAGATTAAGATTTGCATAATATGATCTATTGCCAGCCATGATCCTTCCATTTATTTATTGTGAGATTTTGTTCTCCTCATTGAGTCGTATTCTTGTTCTTATTCTTATTTATTTCACTCTTGTATTTTGTGCTTTTCGGCAAGAAGTAAACTGCAGCTTTCTTGAAAAAAAAAGTTTTATCAATGAGGAGTTAGTGATATAACAGAATGTATTGTACAACATATGAAGATACTGGCTATGTGTGAAGCAATCATATTGTATTATTGACAATTGTGTTCATGTAAAAAAAGAATATAACTGTCATTAATTTGTTTATTCTCTTTTTCCCTTCTGACTTTCTTTCCTCTTCTCTTGCTTCCTTTCTCTTTCTTCACACACACACACACACACACACACACACACACACACACACACACACACACACACACACACACACACACACACACACACACACACACACACACACTATACTTGCATTTAAGTAAATTCAAAACTAGTGCCATATTGAAATTAAATATATCACAATAGTGGTTTTAAATATAAATCTGGGCCTGATATAGCACATTTTAATAAAACAATTTATTGGAAATAATTACAAAATGTGTCAGGCACAAGTTGTGATAATATTAAAAGTCTGCATGTCATCGTATTTATTGTATGCTGAATCTGTATGGATGTACATAATGTCTTTTTATTATTTATTGTCAATCTAATTAGAGAATTTTATATTCATAGAGTTTATATTTACATTTAATCTGTACATTTATAAATACGGAATATATTATTTTACTAATGTTATTTTTAATGCAATTGAGTGATTTGAACAATTTTTAAATAAATAAAAGTGTTGAAATTGAAATGTCTCACTTTTTTGTGACCTTAATATTTGTAGATTACATGCACACCATAACCACCTAACAGTTGCAGTGAAATCCTTAATAAACTAATTAACATTATTTAAGGTATTTGTACAGTAGTTGGAAAACGAAGAGTAAATCGGAAATAAGCAAATAAAATCAAACAGTAATCTGAGATCCAGGCATAGAGCATGTCATACAGCAGTTCACTAGATTATTTGTTGTTATTTCTAAAATGGTCTTCTTTCTGTTAGCCTTCTTTTCTAAAACGGTATCTGGGAATGTATAGAAGAAGCCTCAAAGCAAAATGTGGTTACTTTTTGTTTACATACTCAATTTGCCAAAGAATAGTACTAAAAAACTGATTTGGGAATAATTCATTTACAGTATTATTTCCATTCACCACGAAGTACTTACTATGTACATGGTTAAACTTATTAATGTACTGATACAAACATAACAATATAGTATTATTGACAAATACATAGTGAATTAAGGTATACAAGTTGGTATTTATTTGCCCTTTAAATTGACTTACTGTAGGTATATGAAAAAATTATCTTCATAACTTGTACCAATATTATTTTGGTATAACTTATCAGTATCATTTTGGTGTTATCTCAAAATGTCATTTATCAGTTATACTTGTCTTAAGGGGTTGTTCTAGATCTAAACAATTTTGCACAAAGTGGTCCAGCTATTCTTCAACAAGATCTTGCTTACTGCCAAGTCTGTCTGTTTCAAATATTATATGTACATGAAAGAACAAAAGATAGAGAGAGAGAGGGGGGATAGACACACAGACAGATGACAGATATAGACAGACAGACATGAGATTTATTTTTATATTTCTCACGTGTAATGAGGTATTACAATTTTGAATACCTGGGCTACAGTGTGTCTTACAATGCAAGCAACGACATTGTGAATAAGTTGCAAAAGTTTAATCTTATGTGGGGGACCATTAGGCGAACCCTTATGTCAGCAAGTAAAGGAACACACCTAAAATTCTACAAGGTGATGGCACTTCCCACACTTCTTTATGTGTCTGAGAATTGCCAGACCAGTCCCAGCTAAGCAGCTGAAATGAGATTTCTCAGGCACGTGGCAAGGTATACTCTCCACGATCATAGAAAAAACACAGATATATGTGCCAGGAACTGAATATTATGAGTATACTCGACAGTATCACCTAGTATTGGCTGAATTGGTGGGAACATCTTTGCCAAATGGATGACTTCCGCATCCCCAAACAACTCTGGAACTATAAGCCGAGGGGATGGAGAGGTGTGGGATGTCCGAGGAAGCGCTGGAGTGGCCAACTCTAATCTTTGCCTATTTGAGACCAGAACAAACCATCCTTAGTTTAATCCATGAAGATGATGATGATGATGATGTATAATGAGGTTTATTGAAGCTCCTTGAAGTTCAGAAATTAATGGCTGTGCTCATGTTTCAAGGGTATGATGTAGAGCAAGCAAAATTTCAGCTTTAAAAAACATTTTTCATTTATATAACTAATATAACAAAATACTCATTTCATAAGTCTACGATGCTATGAAATTTAACTAAAATAAAGTAAGTAATTGTTGTTGTGGTGGTGTCTTCTGCAGAGTGTCAGATTCTTCCATGTGCCTCTTGGACTCTTCCATGTGCTTTAGCTATTTTGATGATTTTGTTTGTGTACACCTATTGTTCATTGTCTGTATGGCCACTGCAACTGCAGGGCAGATGGAAACATATTTTGTCTCAGAATTGGGGCAGTAATTACACATTTTTGAGCCACCCTCATTAATCTTCAAGACCTGTTCAGAATATTAATGTTATGCTAGAGGTCCATCTGTCAGCACTGATTTTGAGTATATGATGTATCACTGGTTTTTGTGGAATTAACATAAATTACACCAGTGTGTTGGTATCAACAAGAGTTAATATATCAATTTCCTGTTTTAGTTTCCTGCCCTTTTTTACTAACTTGTCAACTGTTCATTGTACTTGATTGCCATATGAGCAGGAATCCACAGTCAAATATAGCTTTCATCTAAAGATTTTAACTGTTGACTTAGGAGCTCATGGTTTTTCTGTGTAAGATATGTGTTGCCACTTTGATTGTTTCTACGGTTTATCTTGAGTCACAATAGATTGTTATTGCCTGTATTTGTTGAGTTGACGTTCAATTTAAATAGACTCTGAATGCCTTGTGAACTGCATGGAATTTGCTGGTAAAGTTGTAAGCAACTCTTCCAAATACTACGTGTATTGAGAGTTTACCACCATTTGGGAGCAGGAGGAGGGCATCATCCCTTTCATTACTGATACTGGTATTTGATGATCCATCAGTACAGGAAGTTATGTACTTGGAGAATGAAAGGAAGTTAATAGTTTTCAGACCTTTTTCTTTGAGTTTTCCTTTTGATTTTTTTTGTGTGTGCAGAGTTTGTTAAGGTTTAGGTTTATATTGTATTTGAGTTTTTGTTTTTGATTTTCTCTTAAATGAGAAAATCTCCTGGTACAAAATGGAGTGGTGGTTACACAAATGAATCCAACTAGATTTTCAAGAAGAGCCCTTGACTATCATCCAAGGGGAAGAGAAGTGTGGGAAGACCCTGCAAATGATGGTTGCATGAATTCCATTGAGATTGGAACAGGCTATAAGCCTAAGCCATAAATGCTAACTCTGATCTTTCTAGTGATAACCTAACTCTGAAGGTAACTATAGTAACACCTTTTAATCAAAGCATTTAATTTTCTGAAGATTTTATATTTTCCTATCCCTTGAAGTACCAGTAGTTAATATGTAGGTGGTTAAACTTATTAATGTATTGATATAAACTTCACAACATACTATTACTGACAAATACACAGTGAATTAAGTTATAGAAATTGGTATTTATTTTCCTTTATAATTGACTTTCTATATAGATATGAAATTATTATCAACTTGCACCAAAATGCCATTTATCATACATATTAGTATTAATCATAGGATTCAAAAGAGCAGTATACAAAAAAAATCTAACACAATGTTGCTAATGAACCAAACGATGTTTTGTATTCCTCCTCCTCCTCCTCCTCCTCCTCTTCTTCTTCTTCTCCTTCTTCTTACCAAATAATTCTGTCTGCCCAGTGTATAATTCCAAAAGGTGCCAATACCAAAGCTACTGTATTTCAAGATTAGTGAACATATGTTGTAAGATTATGTTCGACATTTATTTGGTTCAACTTATAAGTAATAATTTAACATAAGCTATATTTCATAATTTTGAGTCTTTTATTCCAAAGCATGTGTCTTCTTGCTTTCCCTCCATTTTCTCTTTCATTGATCACTACACATCGAATAAGTAAAACAGAATAGGGATTCCCTTGGAAATGGATCTCTGACACACATTGCTATAGCAGAAGAGCTGATTTAAGTAATTTTTGTTAATTCAGACTGGTTCTTGGTTCTTGAAGACCACAGGTTTCCTTTATTTATGTGTGCTTACCTTTGCTGTTTGTAAAATGATCATTGTACTGGTATTAATTTTCTTAACTATCCTTTGTTTACATGCTCAAAGGCAGAAGGAGGCTGTAAGGTACGTACTTGAAATTTCTCACTTAGCTGAAAACTTGTTGGCTATTTTTTCACCAGCCTATAATGAAGCTCATAATAAGCAGAAGCTAGTTAAGGCAGTAACATAAAAATTTAATAATATTGAAAATAAATGTGTCCTGTGTCAGTATTATTTTATATAGTTTGTGATAACATCGAACACATCATGAAAAACAAAATCTAAGATTGAAAAATCGTATTATTATGCCACTCTTATTATCATTTTAAGGTAAGTATAAATATTATTTTTAATAAGCAACAATAGTGAATACTATGTATCTACCCAAATATTGTTAGGCAACAGATCACCATATATTTATATTTATCCCCTCCACTGTTTGTTAATTCCCAACCACAGAATAACATTCTGCATTGGCCACGTTCATTTGTTTTGCCTTATGATATGAATTATTATTTTACAAGAAACAAAACTATCAGGATATCTCCAAGGATGAGCATGTAGCATCGTGGTAGCAGGGCGTCTTTGCACCCGGTGCATGATTACAGCATCTGGGTTGAGCCCTATGGCTGCCTGTCGGTAGATATAGTTCTGGTACATTCGACTGGTGCCTGAATCTGGAATGGACAACCGCCAACCAGTTAACTGATAAGGTGGGGGAGAAAGGTTTCTTTCTTTATTTTATTTAAAAATTTTTGCTTATCGTTGAGCACTGGCACATGAATGGATTCAGATGACAGATGTCACCCGTCCCCAGTCCAGCGTGCAGACGCCATGATGCGTCGGTCACTCCCCGCGAGGCAGAGAGCCTCCATGCCAGTGATAGTGCATAGCAGTGGCAAACAGGGTGGTCAGTGAACAAGGATGGGAAGAAGGAAACAGCTTAGCAGGTAGACTCTGGGGCAGGGTCAGATGTTAAAGATATATATTTTTATATTTATGGTGTGTCATCGAGAATCGCCCGAGGGCATTTGACCCGGACAGGGGGAGGCGGTTGCGTGGTGCTGATGGTCCTTAGGTAAGAGAAGGAAGAGGTCTCAGCTGCATCAAAGAGAGTTGCAGCTAACGACCAGACAAAGGCAGAGAGAGTAGGAACTCGAAGACCTCCTCAATTACACTATTTCTCACAAACCAAGGAGATCCCGACAAGGAATGGACGGTTCTGGATTGGAAACTTTCCTGCTTATGCCTGTTGGTGGCGGAGATAAGTGACCACCAAGCAGGTGCCGCATAGGTCAATACAGATCGAAGAAACAAAAGATAGAGGGTGACTCTCATGCGCAACGCCAGGGGCTGCGGCACACGAGATATGGGTAAAGTTTGGCTCGGATGCAAGGATGAGAAAATGAAAAAGGATAGGAAAACTTTCTCATCAAACAACAAAATTGAAAGTTGAATAGATTAGTAACTGAAACATATTTTTCAAATGATGAATTTATTGTTTTATTCATCTGACTTTTTAAATAAATAAGTTAACATGAACATAAACAAAATACTGAAGGAAAATGTCTACTTTAATTACATAGTATTAAAGTGTTAGTAATTACACAACCATTTTTTGTCAGTAGTTTAGTTATCAAAATATAGGCATCTTATATACATTTCTAGACTAACTGTATTTACGTATACTCTGATTTTAAAAACAAAAAACTAATATACATTGATGTTATAGTTACATTGTTGAAAGTTAATTATTAACAAAACCCTTATATTACAAAATAAAACAAGTATGGTAAAACAAGATACAATCTACAAAACAAAATTATAATAAAAATTAACCATAAAATAAATCTAATACTGTAGTCCATTTCGTACAATTGTCTCATTTAGGCTGCCAGGTCACATGTTGAAGTAATTATTTATACACAATAAATTACAAAACTCTCACATTTTTTTAATAAATAAACTATGTAAACTCTCAACATAAATACACTAAAAATATAGTGTGTAAAACTAAATCCGTATTGTTAGTGTATACTGTAGAATTCGATTATTTCAATAATACTGGCATATGTGCCTGATACAAGTGCAATAGCGGATAATATGATAATAATGATGTTCTTAACCAGCCGCCATTTGAAGACACCAAAGTACCCTGGTTCATCACAAAATGTTATTATTTCAATAACAGCCGGGCAAAATAATCCTAAAATTGAGAAACAGACTGCACCGACAAGCGAAATGATTGGTGACAAATTTGGTATTACTGCACCGACGCCCACTGAAACATATTAAATTTTATTTCAGAATTACAATTGTTGGAAAACAAAATCATAAGTGTTAATGAAGGCACTACAGAATTATACAGTTCAGAAGTTAGTTCTAATATTTAGAGCAAATCATTTTTATTAGTTGTATTGCACAAATCATTTAAAGTGATGTTTAATTAAGAAAGTTGTGTTAGTGGTTATAATCATAATTTTTGTATAGTGGTGTGCTACAGTGTTAATTCTGTAACTGTGAAACTTGAAAGCGCTAATTGGGATAATTTTTCTATAGTGGTGTGCAATAGTGTTAATTCTGTAAAGTGATGTTGTTAACAAAATGTGTAAGTAATTTTTAGTAGTCAGAATTTGCCACTATTGTACTAGTTTGTTATTATCATCATAAAAAAATAAAACATGGTCACACAGGATTATTTTACATGACCTCTTTAAAAGTTATTTAATAAATGTTATTTAATCCCAATCTAATTTAATCTTAAAGTTCTGAATTAAAGTCAGATGTTTCAGGTAAATACTGCATTTTGTAGTTCTATAATTTTTAAGATGGTATTAATTGAAGTAACATAGTAAGAATTAGAATTTCTAACTTGGAACTATGAAAACATTAGTAACATTAACAATAAAATTTCAGCTTACATTTTATGGGAATATGTGTAACTCTATATTACATTCCACAATCATATCACAAACTGTTGATGAGATACTATTACATAGGCAAAATTAAATAAGGCATTCAAGTTATTAAATTTATTCAGCCATACTCGTATATACAGTGAAACTTCGATTAACCGTCACTCTTTTAACCGTCAGTTTCTGTTAACTGTCAGTCCGTACTCTATGTACAGTAACCAGAAAAATCATCCTCGCTTTACTGCTGAGCGGCGGAGGCGCTGGAGTGGCGCAATATCGTTCTATTGATGAGTCATGTTCTTGGCCCGCCTAGCTATCGCACACGTGGTCAGTTTCAGTTGTGGCTGAGAAGCTGTTGTGCTAGGTGCTGTACGTTATTTGTTGCGTAGTGGCTTAATTGTTTCGGCATACGATAGTGAAATTCACACCAGTAAGTTTTGTTGTTAAGGTTTCTTTTCTTTTTTGTTTTTGTGCAACAGCTAAAAAATTACTGAAAAGCGTAAACGGGTCGTGTTAGATCTCAACCAGAAAACTTAGATTATTAAACGTTTGAAAAAAGGTGAAACTCTCACTAGTATTGCTCTCATTTACGGGGTTGGAAGAACCACAGTGAATGACATTAAACATGATGCTGAAAAAATAGAACATGTTTCAAAAATGCAAAACATCGATGGAGATCCTAAGACTCGTAAAACCATGAAATCAGCAAAATATGACCAACTGGGCACTGTTATGTATCAATGGTTTATACAAGCACAGAGTCAAGGAATCCCACTTTCAGGCCCCGTAATAATGGCTAAGGCGGTTGAAATGAACAAAAAACTTGGCGGAGATACTAATTTTAAAGCAAGCATAGGATGGCTCGATAAGTTTAAGTGTCACCATGGTATTCGGAAACTAGACATTACTGGTGAAAAACTTAGTGCAAATAGCGCAGTTATTGCCGAGTACAGAGAACAATTTAAAGAGAAAGTGGCCAAATTAAACCTCGTTAGGGAACAAGTATATAATTACGACGAAACCGGGCTCAATTGGAAAGCTTTACCACAAAAGACATTGGCATCACTTTTGGAGACATCATTATGACATCAGGCCCGGGTTTTAAAGTCCAAAAACATCGGATCACTTTAATGGTTTGTGCAAATGCCACTGGCAATCACAGGTTACCCCTGCTTGTGATTGGAAAAGCAAAAACACCTTGTGCATTCAAAAATTTTAATTTGAACATTGCCTGCTACCTATTACGCTCAAAAGAGTGCTTGGATATCTCAAGATATTTTTTCCGATTGGTTCCACAAAGTGTTTGTGCCACAAGTTAGTGCTCATTTGGATGAAATGCAGTTACCACAGGAAGCATTGCTGCTAATGGACAATGCTCCAGCACATCCCACTTGCGGAATTAAAAGTGATGATGGCAAAATAACATGCCTCTTCCTTTCGGCAAACACAACACCACTATTCCAGCCTATGGACCAGGGCATAATCGAAACCATGAAACATCGTTATAGGAAAGCTTTTATTGGAAGTTTGATTTCATCTGATGATGAAATGTCTGTAAAAGAGTTTTGGAAAACGTACAACATAAAAGATGCAATTTTCAATGTTGCTGCTGGGATGATCTTCAAGTGTCAAATCTTAAAAATGGGTGGAATAAACTCTGGCCTGAAGCTAATGATGGCGAATCTAAGGAAACTGGGAATGTTAGTGTCGACAAAATTGTGCAACTGTGCAATAATGTACCGAATGCTGAAGACATAACGCCAGCAGAAGTAACAGAGTGGTTGGGATGTGACAAATTGGACTGAGGCTTTGACATTTTGAATGACGATGAAATTGTTTCTAGTGTGATTGACAACGAAGAAGAAATTGACGAAGACGAGTGTTATATTTTGAATGAAAAAACTACGTTAAGCCATACAGTAGCTGAAACAATGTTATCAAAATGCATTGAGTTGTTTGAGGGGCAAGAAGAGGCAAACGCAATGCAGATACTTCTCCTACGTAAAGTACGGAACATTGCCGCCCAAAAAGCACAAGCCTCGAAGAAACAAAAGAAAGTGACAGACTATTTTAAAATTTGAATATGTATGTACATCTAGAGCGTAAGTTCATGTAACAATATGTACAGTACATATGTTGTACTACATATACTGTACTTAATGTAAATTGTATATTGTTTGTTTCTGTAAAATAAAATACATGTATGTACAGTGTATTTCCAGTTCATAAACGTGCATTTTTTATAATTCGTTCATATGCAATGGATGGGGGTGGGTTGTTGTTTAAGGTGTATCTGTTATCCGTCTATTCGATTAACCATCACGGTCCCGGTCCCGACCCTGACGGTTAATCGAAGTTTCACTGTAATAGAATTTATCATAATACTTGTCTTCCCATTTGCTATTTGAGAAATAACATATATGTAACATAGACCTACTACACTATGTATTTAAATTCAAATCTAACAATAGATATATATAATTATGACTATTTTATTTAATAGTCAAATAAATCATTAGTCCCAAATAGCAGTGCTCAAATTTTACCATTTAAATTTAGCATGCACAGTATCAAATATATTGGTAAATTTAGATAAGTTTTCTATTTTTACTGTTTACTGACTTTTGATCACATGAAGGATGGTTGTCTTCTACTATTGTTTTCAGGTAAATAGAGTTTATATTTTTTATTAAGAAAAAATGTATTCAATGCTGTTAAATAAGGAATACTATTATATTGCATGGGTGGGGGTAGAGAGGGTTTTCAGAGTTGAATGCCCCAAAATTTACCACTTATCTAAAAACCACAATATTGTGTCTTTTATAAGTATAGATACACATAAAATTTCATTTGGAAACAGATTTATAAAGTTTTTCAACTAATAATTAAGTAAATAAACTTTTTTAGGCTGAACTGATGTGAGATGTCATTTTTTGCTCCTTCCCATATCATTCTTTCAGCACTGTGCTCAACTGTCAAAGGGGACAGATGTGAGCATAGGCATGCACACAGGAGGAACCAGAAGGACCTTGGTCCCCCCCATTAGTTTACAAAAAGCCAAGTTTGGAAAAATTAAAAAATGCTTGCCTTTCAAGAGAAGAATGTCACTATAAGCTTTGTATCATGATCTGGTTGTATGGTACTTGGATTTTAATTTTGTAATACCTACAAACTTTGATATAAATAAATACAACTATTTCATTAATGACTCGGAACAAGAATTGATATAAATGTTTATTGAAATCATCAACCTATATTTTTCAATAAATATTATTTAAGGCTTTTCTTTATTCAATTCCTTCTTCTTATTGTTGTTTAGGTCACAAAAATAAGATAATGTTATGTTCTTGGATTTTGTTGTCCATGACGTGTCCGTTACTTAACTAAATACAACTACTTCACTAACGACTCGGAACACAAAGTTTTTTATGAATAAAAACATAAAGTTTTACCTTACAACCTGAACCAGTTTTCACTTTTATAAACCTCTGAAGAAGCTTGTCGTTAGTGAAATAGTTGTATTTAGATAATGTTATGTTTTTAATTAAACCAGTTTCTTATTTTAATAAGCCTCTGATGAAGTTTATAATAAGCGAAAACTGGTTCAGGCTATGAGGTAAAACTTTTATGTTTTTACCAATAAAAAACTTTGTGTTCCAAGTCGGTTGTTATATAATTATATTTAGTTAATCAACGGACATGTCACAGACAACAAAATCCAAGAACTTTTTTTAAAGTTAAATTTATAGACTGTTTTACTGAAGTTAGTCCATATACCCCCGAGTTTGTGATCCCATCCTGTGCATGCCAATGGATGTGAGAGGAACAGTCATACAATAAAAATGAATAAAAGTAGGCTTGATTTCAGTACTAGAAATGAGTTATGCTGTCCTCTCTTTTTTGCTGGTACAAGAAAGTTGCTTCTTCTCACAACACTTTTAGTCTCTACAGCTGCCCCTGAAAGGTCATTTTCTTCCCTGCATTGCTTAAAAAAGTATTTAAGGAGAATATGGAATGGTCTTGGTTTCTCTAAGTGCAGTGGAATTCAAGCAGTGTGCTGGAGTGGTTCCTTAAGGTGCAAAGGAGGGTATTTTTCTCCTCCATATTGTAATAAATCCTCCTCATCCAAATGAAATTCTGTCTACACCCAAGTTACACTTCATATTTAGAAATGCATACTTTTAAAACCATGAGACTTTCTTCCTCATTTCTGCACCAAGACATTCTGAAACACAGATTCTTATGTTTCTTCTTATTCTTATTCTTCCTTTCTCTTCCTACTTCCTCTGGCACTAAACACTCTGTAGTTTCATTGTCACAATCCTGCATTAATATTTCTTTGTATTTCCATTATGTATGTTTTCAACACGTCTATTAATTATTCATCTTTATTTTCAAACTGCTTATGTACATTTTGTAACAAAGTTAATTGCAACAAGTAGTTTAATCCAAAGAGCATGAATAAACGCAAGAAAGGTTTACAATTATGTCTGATCATATAAATCTATATTTTGCCAGCATCTTTCTCAACTACTGCAATGAAACATTTGAAGCGCAGCTTCTTTTTCCTTTCTTTCTCTGGCTGTAACACCACCTGTGTGTGTTTTTTTTATTATTTTACAACTCTTCGCTACTTCCTGTGTCTACTATCAATATACAAATCCATGTGATTTTAAAAGCTTTCTCAATATTTTCCATTTGCCACTTTATATTGATCTTCCTCTGGACTTAAAACATCCAGTCTGGAAATAACAGCTTTTGTATTTGTATCCCTTATTATGTAAATGTGAACTAAAAATCAAATTTTCTGCAACTTGATAAACGTTTTAATAGAAGCATTACTAATTAGCACACATACCTCAAAATCTGTGCATATTCTCTAGCTTAACATAAAGACCCTTAATGTACCAAATATTTTGTTGATCACTTTATATTCAAAATGTTTTTTTTCTGTCGTTCTTCCTGTGTTCCATTTCTTACTGCTACACATTATTTCAGGCGAGGTTCTGAAGAACTGTTAATAAAATATCACTTGGTGAGTATAAAGAAAAAAAATTGCATCCTGTCAAAGAAAAAGTTAAGCCATAGAATATAATTCTATGTACTTCTATACAGAGCAAAGATTTTTTTTATTCAGGGTCAGAATGTCCTACGATGTTGTCCGATACCTAATCTCCATTGTTGACTGTCATTTCAGTTTACGTTGTTTAGTCCTTTATCGCTCATTAATCTTCTTATGCCCTCTATCCATGTTTTCTTAGGTCTTCCCTTCTTTCTGTGCTCTCTATGTATCCATCTCATTGTTTTTCTTGGTAGTCTGTCTTGTCCCATTCTTTGTATGTGTCCGTACCAGATTAGTTGTTTTTCTTCAATGCAATCGAAGATCTAAATTGTCTTTTGTACGCCCATTTCTTCAGTGATCGTTTTGCTTCATATTTGCTCTAGCCTTTAAATTCTAGCAGCTCACTCAGACCATCCATTTCTGTACCTTCTAACTTTTCTGTAGTTTTTTTCATACTCTTCCTTCAGTTTGCATGTCATATATTCCAGGTCTTCTGCAGAGCAGAGATACTAGCAATTATTTGATTGCTGTTTCTGAATGCAGTATAGATGATGACTATTTAACACCCATGAGGAGGCTATCGATCAATTGCTAATTACTGATATCTTGAGAAGTTAAACATTAACCAAAAGTAAAAGCAAAAATGTTAAGTCACTTTCATCACATCACAATTGGGAGAAAATGAACTGGGAAAACTGGTAATAGATCAAGAGGTTAGTCAAATAAAAAGTCTAACTGTGGAATCCAGCTAACTGTGGCTGCACACCTAGTTCGAAATTGTATTGTGTGAATGCAATCAACCAGTCTGAACACCTATATTAATTACATTAATTATGTTTGGTGATCTGTTAGAAAAGTAGAATTTATAAAAATATAAACTCCATATCTGATATTGTGTGTAGTGAACTTACCTGTACCAAGAATCATAAGTCCTCGCATTATGTAATAACCAATATTATGATTAGATTCTTTAATTTTGGGTGAAATTTTCTTCCACACAATTTCTGAAGGAACTGAGAACTGCAGACCATAAGTAAATAAAATGGACAAAGCCACTAATACCTTGATACTTTGTGCAAGCCTGAAACCATACATAACCAACAAATTATATAATCATGTGTCAGTTTCACAAACAAATAGTATTCAAGTCAACCTTGTAATCATATTGCTATCCACTGATTGTACTCTATAAGTAAACAAACTTGTAGAATTATCCATTTCAATTAAGCCAATGGCATGCTAGTAACCTGCAGATGTTCTGTACAATAAATTTTTTAAATGTAAGAGATACCTTATATTCACTCTATTATATATTAACTTTATATCTACAGCAATTTAATTACATGACTTTACTAATATAGGTCTTGAAACTACTGAAACACACACACACACACACACACACACACACACACACACACACACACACACACACAAATATATCTATATTTGTGTGTATAATTCAGAATTGATTGTATTATAGTCTGTGCATGAAAAATAGTTATATACAGAGTGTCCCGTGAGGAATGGGACATAATTCAGGAATTCATTCTACAGACTGAAGTAAAGAAGACATTTCTTGAATTTCGTTGTCCATGACGTGTCCGTTAATTAACTAAGTATAATTAAATCACTACCTACCGACTCAGAACACAAAGTTTTTATGGGTAAAAACGTAAAAGTTTTACCTTATAGCCTGAACCAAAGGCAAAATGAACAGAGAGATTGATGTTCATGAAAAAGATTATTTGAAAGTACTAGCAGAACTGAGTGAAGAGGAACAAGATGACGATGACTTCATGGAGTCTGAAATTCACGATGGCGATTCTGCCGAAAGTGACTGTGAATTACTTGCACCTTCCAACCTACTTAATGAAGACTTTATGACAGAAGATACCATTGCAGAAGTGATTAGGGTTTTACATGGAATAGACCAAGGCACTCCCCATGAAATTCCTGAAATAGTTGTTCATGAACCTAGACCGCTGACCGTTATAGACCCTTCCTCTGATATGGAAGCTCCTTGCTTACCATCTACTTTTACCAATGACACCACACTTGAACACCGGGGAGACAGCAGTAAGGGAAAGAAAAGGAAGAAAAGAATTCAGAAAAACCGGAACTGGGACATTGTTGCACAGTAAGAGTTCCCTGAGATTTTACAGTCAAACAAAGCACTAGAATGAAGATGATGTACATCTCAGTGTATGATGAAGGGAGCTACCATGGATTATGAATTTATAATTTCTTCTGAAAAGCCAACGTTATTTGGAAAAAGTGGATATAAATAGAACTCCAAGCTGATTTTTTTACAAAATAAAACTGCTGCTAGAAATGTGGTTCACATGTGACCTGGTCCAACACCAGAAACCAAATACACTTATTGTCCTCTAGAATGTTTTTCTTTATTTTTGTCAGACGATTTAATAGATAAAATTGTGCTCCATACAAATACTGCCATTGAAAAATCAAGAGAAAAATACTCAAGACAAAATTGGGGGAGCTTGAAAAATACTTCAAGAGAAGAAATAAAAGCACTTTTTGGTGTTCTTGTTTTATCTGCTGCTTTGAAAGACAATCATCTTCATTCTAGTGCTTTGTTTGACTGTAAAATCTCAGGGAACTCTTACCGTGGAACAATGTTCCAGTTCCGGTTTGATTTTCTTTTAGCATATCTTAGATTTGATGACAAGGAGACAAGAAAAAGTGAGTAAAGATTATAAAGCTGGGACCAATTTTAGACATTTGGAACATCTTTGTAGACAATATTGTAAAAAATACTATAAACCTGGCTCTTATGTAACAATAGATGAACAACTGGTAGCATTTAGGGGACGGTGTGGGTTCAAAATGTACATCCCTTCTAAACCTAACAAGTATGGCATTAAGATAATAATGCTGTGTAACAGAAGCACCTCTTATATCGTGGATGCAGAAGTATACACAGGAAAAGGCTCTATTCCAGCTGAAACCCCAGCTGCTGATTACTACATTGACAAATTGACTGCAAGCATCTGAGGCACACAGCGCAACGTGACAATGGACAATTGGTTCACGAATATTTCCTTGGTAAACAGACTTTTTGAGGAAAGAAAACTTACTGTTGTGGGAACCATTAGAAAAAATAAAAGGGAGCTTCCAAAAGAATTTATACGTAGATCCAAAGTTTAGCGGTTGGAAAGAGAAAAGTTCTATGTTCCTTTATGATAAGAATTGTACCATTTTGTCTTACATGCCAAAGAAAAACAAAATTGTAACTCTGGCTTCTTCTATTCATTTGGAAGGGATGGTAAATGAAGAGACAAATTTACCAGAAATAATATCAACAAATAATTCAACCAACGGTGGAGTTGATACCACCGATCAGCTATGTAAAGCCATGAGCTGCAGCCTCCTCCTCCTCCTCCCATGGCGCTACAGCCCAAGTCGGGCCCTGGCCTCCACCAATCTCCGCCTCCAATCCACTCTATCCACTGCAACCCTCCTCCAGTTTCTTATCCCCATGTCCCTCGCGTCCTCTGCAACGCTATCTTCCTACCTCTTCCTCGGTCTGCCTCTAGGTCTCGTTCCCTCCCATGTACCCAACAAAGCCCTCTTGGGGTTCCTGCTATCCTCCATTCTCATAACATGTCCGGCCCAATGCAGTCTTTGTATTCTTATAAATTTTGAGACTGGTAGCTCTTTAAATATTTGATACAGTTCATTGTTGTATCTCAGTCTCCATGAGCCATTTTCTTGTATTGGGCCTATAATGCGTCTGAGAATTTTCATGAGCTGCAGTAGGAAAACCAAAAGATGGCCTCTTTGCTTCTTTTTAATATTATAAATCTCGCTTTAGTCAATTCCTATGTGATATATGTTACCAACTATTACAGACAGTTTGCCACATCAAAAAAGCCGCTGTTACGTTATGGTTTCGCTCTCGAACTTCACACACAGTTGGTGAACAATTGACAAAGAACTCGATTAGCAATACTGACACTGCCCTCAGAGTTGAGGGAAATCATAAAATATGTCCTACAAGAACCCTCAACAAAACCGTCTCAGCAAAAATTGTCATCTGCCGAAGAAAAGACAGGACGCAGGACATGCCGCTTTTGCCACTACTCAAAGAAACGGATGACTGCAGTTTCCTGTGAAAAATGCAATGCTCCAATTTGTGGAGCACACCAAAAGAAGTTTTGTTTAGACTGCTAAAGAATATTACTATAGACAGCTGTTTTTATAATTTTCCTTGAAGTTTCAAATTCGACTGTTCTATTGCATTCGTTTTAGATTCATACAAATAAATAATAATTAGTAAGAACACTTTTAGTACATTTTCTTATTGATTTCAAAGCAGAAGTGCAAATGTAATAATCTCTTTAGTTCAATTTTTTTCAATTTAAATAGACAAGAGGTTAGTAATGTTAGTAACACTCTGTTGTGTAAAAATCACAAAGTGTATGTTTTGAAAAAATTTATGTTACATTTTTTAATGAAAATTGTACAGAAATGCATTTGTTTTGTAAAAATCCTTTTCCTACCCTCCTTTTTTATTCTTTTATTATTATCTCATTATGATGTCTATCAAAAGAGATAAAATACCTTTGTCCGTCAAAATGACGGTGGGTATCAACAAGTGCTGATTTGGGAAGGGTACTGTTCTAGGGTTAAAAGCAAAAACTGGTTCAGGCTATAAGGTAAAACTTTTACGTTTTTACCCATAAAATCTTAGTATTCCGAGTTGGTAGTGATTTAATTATACATAGAAGAAATTTCATGTAAACACAGGTCCAAAAAACTTCGCTTTTGATTTATTGCTTGCAAAATATTAACCTTCATTTCTGCTCCAAGGCAATTAAGCCCTACTGAAATTCTTGGAACTTAAAGGGTAAATTTGATGGTTTCATATGGTTTTAGACCTGACAAATTTTAAAAAGAGGGTCCAAGAACTGGTAGTTTTATAGAAAAGTTTTGTAGATCTCAAAAAAAATTGGTCCAAGAATTTCAGTAGAGCGTAATTGTTGCCTTAGAACAGAAATCAAGGTGAAATTTTTGCAAGCAATAAATCAAAAGCGAAGTACTGTTGGTCCTACGTTTATATCAAATTTCTTCTTTAATTCAGCCTGTAGAATGTATTCTTGAAGTATGTCCCATTGCTCATGTCTGTATAATTCCTTGTATATAAAACTTAATCAAATATGCATAATCATATTTTGATCAGTAACTGTGTTGTTACATGTAACATACAAGTTTTATATGTCTACGTGTAATAAAAGTTTTATACACATTAATTTATATACAATCTGACTGACTTTGACTCTGTGTGTGTGTGTGCGCGCGCACACGCGTGCGCATGAGACATAGAGAAAGAGAGATAGAATAAGAAATAAGTAATTTCATGATACTTACGGATCTAAAGGCAGGTTAAGTGTAATACTTCCGTCAGTTGCTTCTCCGTATTTGAGGTATCCAAAGAAACCAACAGTTCCATACAGAAGTACAACTACAGTCATGGCTATATTCAGAACACCAGGGCATCCAAGAAAATGCTCTGGTTTCTTCATTGAATTTTCTATTGGCAACACCTGTGTACACATTTTACATCATCAGTATTTGGTTGAAACATCAACCTACATTTTCAAATAATCTAGTAACCTATGGTAATATGACATAAACAAGATAAACAAATTGATTTATTTTTCTATTAAAACTGCTCTCCATGATCATACTCTCCAGGGTATACTCTCCATGTTCATAGAAGAAACACAGATATATGGCAGGAACTGAATATTATGAGTATACTCGAGAGGATCGCCCAGTATCAGCTGAATTGCTGGGAACATCTTTGCCGAATGGATGACTGCCGCATTCCCAAAAAACTATGGAAATATAAGCCGAGGGGACGGAGAGGTGTGGGACGTCCAAGGAAGCACTGGAGTGACCAGCTGTAATATTTGCCTATTTGAGGCTGGAACAAACCGTTCTTGGTTTAAACCTTGAGGATGATGATGATGATGATGATTAAAACTGCTTTCTCATGGTTTATATTACAAAATGTCAACACAAATTATATTTCTATACCAATACAAATATTTCTAGGTCCATACCAATTAAAAGACCAATTAAATTCATCCAATTCTGACAATGATAATATAGCATTTCTGACATCAATTCTGTGGCATTGTTTCAGGCTGAATCTTGTATGGAAGTGCAGAGGCGTAGCTAGGGGGGGCAAGGGGGCAGCCGCCCTGGGCGGCATAGCCAGGAGGGCAGCAAAGAGAGCATAGACTTGAAAAAATAGTTTTCAGTTTATAAAACTACAAACAACTTGTTTCTTTGATATGACTATTCCCTAAGAACTACAGGAATATAAGATTTTCTTTATATACGATTAAGAATTACAACAAGTTCCAAAGAGCTTATGAAATCTTTTATTCAAGGAAAATTGAACCCTGAGTGTCAAAATATTACAATTAACAAGTAATCAACTTGTGATCATAAAATGGGTGTTATTAGCGACAAGGCTGTTGAAAAATATTGTAAAGTTAACAACGTGAATACTTCTAACTGTGAGTGTCAAAGTACAGTTACAAGATTCAGTTAGTTTTTGTAACCATGGATCATACCATGGATAATGTTGCACCGTATAGTCTTGAAATTACAGATAATGAAGGACAGAACATTACTAGCAACAATGTAGCCGTGTTCCCGTTGCTGCTCTACAAGATATGGGAGCTTCGCTAAGTGAGAAATCTCAATCCTTCCGAGATATAATGGTGAATAGAGGAACAAGTCAGTTGCAGAACAAGGACAGCCATTTTCCTGAAGATGAAGCTGGACGATGCTTAAACAAGTATTGGTTTGATAAGACCTTGCAAAATGGCAAAAAGGTAAATCGCACTTGGATGTGTTTTCTCCAATTAAAAAATCTCTATTTTGCTTTTGTTGCACTTTATTTCCACAAAAATCTATCAAAGAAGCCATTTCAATTGTAAAAATGGGTTTTCGTCACGGCAAAAGTTAAATCCCCATATTCAGGATCATGAAAATAGTCGTGCTCATCGTTCTCCATTTTTGGAATGGAACGTTCTTTAAACTTATTGATGATCTACTTCAGGAACAAATGAGTAAAGCAGTTAATACATGAAAAGAATTCCTCAAACTGGTCATTGCCACAGTATAAACTCTTTTACAACAAAATCTGGCACTGATAGGACATTGAGAGTCAATTACTAACGATCCAAATCCTGGAAACATTTTGGCTTTGTTAAAATACTTGGATAAATTTTTAACGTATAAAATGCGTAACATGTTAAAATACTTTGTTATGCTTTATATAAATAAAGCATTGACACTTCTGGAGACCCTAACGGACAAATTAAAATTTAAAATGCATGTTGGTTCTTGGTCGTGTTTATGAATTTTGGGTAGGCCAGTGAGTTCGGGAGCTTTTGCATTAATAGGCTTTAGGAACTCATTTAGGCATACCGGTCAGACCACTCATTAATTTTACCACAGCGCCCGCATACAAAACAGCTAAGAAACTCGAAACTCATCAAAATAATCAAAGAAAACATAAATTTAAAGAACAATCATAGTGTCATAAGCAACACGGATTTTATTGATAAATGTAAAGATGTCGATCTGCTACCAAATTATAAGTTAGCATCGTTTGATATAGTAAATTTGTATACCAACATACCAGTAAAGGAAACACTAAATATCTTAAAAGAAAATTTATTAGAGAATAATAAATTAAATACACAGACGATAAACGAGTTAATTGGTTTACTTGAAACTATTTTAGAACAAAATTACTTTGCTTTCAATAACCAATTTTTCATTCAGGATGATGGATTGGCCATGGGTTCACCTCTCTCTGGTCTATTGGCCGACGTTTACTTGAATTTTTATGAAAACTCTCATTTGCTCTCACATAACAAGTACAAATATCGGTATGGAGAACCATACATGACTTCCATATTCTAAGATTTATATTTAAAATCATTTTCAGCCAAACAGCCAGGCTGTGTCTTACCTGCCTTTTTATTGCTGTATTAAATGAAAAATATTATATTACATTAAAATGAAAAAATTATAATTTTATTGCCTGGCAACAAAATTATTTTATTTTTAACAATTACCATTGTTTCAACAAGTTTAAATAAATTTTCAAGTAATTTACTCTTGTTAAAACGTATAAGGTTGCAGGTAAACTACCCCTTCCCCTTAACCGATCTTCACCAAAATCGAAAGTCATTGAGACCTCTACAATTCAGGGACGTATGCAAAAAATTATTTGATTCTGTTTGAATTTGCGGCTGTTATCGTTTGCCATAGAAAATACGCTTGATAAAAAAACGTTGCAGGTAAACTACCCCTTCCCCTTAACCGATCTTCACCAAAAACAATAGATCTTGAGTACTCTACAAATCAGGACTGTATGCAAAACATTATTTGATTCTGTTTGAATTTGCGGCTGTTATCGTTTGCCATAGAAAATACCCTTGTTAAAAAAACGTTGCAGGTAAACTACCCCTTTCCCTCAACCGATCTTCACCAAAAACAATAGGTCTTGAGAAATCTACAATTCAGGGCTGTATGCGAAACATTATTTGATTCTGTTTGAATTTGCGGCTGTTATCGTTTGCCAAAAAAAAAAAATTTCCCTTGATAAAAAAAACCGTAGCAGGTAAACTACCCCTTCCCCTCAACCGATCTTCACCAAAAACAATAGGTCGCGAGTACTCTACAAATCAGGGCTGTATGCAAAAAATTATTTGATTCTGTTTGAATTTGCGGCAGTTGTCGTTTGCCATAGAAAATACGCATGATAAAAAACGTTGCTGGTAAACTACCCCTTCCCCTCAACCGATCTTCACCAAAAACAATAGGTCTTGAGTACTCTACAAATCAGGGCTGTATGCAGAAAATTATTTGATTCTGTTTGAATTTGCGGCAGTTGTCGTTTGCCATAGAAAATACGCATGATAAAAAACGTTGCTGGTAAACTACCCCTTCCCCTCAACCGATCTTCACCAAAAACAATAGGTCTTGAGTACTCTACAAATCAGGGCTGTATGCAGAAAAGTATTTGATTCTGTTTGAATTTGCGGCTGTTATCGTTTGCCATAGAAAATACCCTTGTTAAAAAAACGTTGTAGGTAAACTACCCCTTTCCCTTAACCGATCTTCACCAAAAACAAAAGGTATTGAGAACTCTACAATTTAGGGCTGTATGCAAATAATCTTTTCATTCTGTTTGAATTTGCGGCTGTTATCGTTTGCCATAGGAAATACCCTTGTTAAAACATAAAACGTTACAGGTAAACTACCCCTTTCCCTTAACCGATCTTCACCAAAAACAATAGGTCTTGAGAACTCTACAATTCAGGGCTGTATGCGAAACATTATTTGATTCTGTTTGAATTTGCGGCTGTTATCGTTTGCCAAACAAACAAAATTACCCTTGCTAAAAAAAACCGTTGCAGGTAAACTACCCCTTTCCCTCAACCGATCTTCACCAAAAACAATAGGTCGCGAGAACTCTGCAAAACCGGGCTGTATGCAAAAAATTATTTGATTCTGTTTGAATTTGCGGCAGTTATCGTTTGCCATAGAAAAAAAATCTACAGACAGACAGACAGACAGACACACAGACAGACAGACAGACAGACAGACACACAGACACTTTTCGGAAAACGACTTTTTTTCATGTTTTGAGTGTAGTAGAATAAGAATCTGCAATAATCTCGAACACGATTTTTTTTGCCATCACCATACTTCCATTCCTTAAGGAATATGGAAGTAAAATGATATAATATTTTATGCACGTTATGTAGACGATACCTTTCTAATTTTCAATGGTACTGTACGACAGATGGAAACCTAAAACATTATATGAATAGTATCAATAAAAACATTCAATTCACGCTGGAAACCGAAGTGGATAATAAATTAAATTTTTTAGATTTGTCTGTCATTAAACACATAGATAAATTGAAATGTAATATTTATAGAAAACCGACCATCACTGATGTGACAATACATGCTGACTCTTATCATCCCTTTTTGCAAAAGTTGGCAGCTTATAATTACTTTATCCGCAGATTGTTGGCAGTGCCTCTCAGTGATGATGATTACCGTGAGGAGTTGAATACCATTAACCATATAGCTTTAGCTAATGGTTACAAAAACACGTTAATTGATAATCTCATCAAGAAACATAAAATTCGAAAATCCAAGCCCCCAGTAGATAATGATACAAAAATAACATTTATTTCTACCACATACACAAATATAATGCCAAAGATTCTAACCTCCACATTTAATAAATTGAATATTACCGCTACCTTCAAAACAAACAATAGTCTATTAAAAATACTACGTCACAGAAAACCCATACCTTTAGAAAAGAAATCCAGCATATATAAATTATCATGTAACGACTGCAACAGTTTTTACATTGGTCAAACGGGAAGAGGTTTCCTCAAACGATTTCAAGAGCACACACCAAAACGTCACCTAAATAATCTCACTCTGTTAAATAATATCAAGTCCAACTTTGCCCGCCACTTAATCTTACACAATCATAATTATACCGATTTCAAATCTAATTTGATACCCCTACATGTGTGCAACAAAGGCCGTTACATGGACGCAATAGAAGAGTTCAAAATATACAAAGCATATAATAACATAAACAGCCGAGACTTCATATTGAATGACCATTTAAATTTTAAATCCAACCCGCTATACGATACAGCATTGAACCTGCTTAGGCGTAATCACTCAGATAATAATTCAGTGTCCGATCGGCTTCGCTGTGGTGCGCACCATTTAGAAAGCGAGTGAGTTACGTTAGTTGACAATTATGTGTAACATGTGATTTTAACTGTTAACGACCTCAATAGAGTGATTTAATCTGATGATGGAGCATATGTTCCGAAACGCGTCATTTTAATCGACGTACAACGAAGTCACACGGCGGATACAAGGTGACTTATTTATCTATAACCTACAAATTAAAAGTTTAGAGGAATGAGCTGTGTGACAATGTCGTTACTAAGGCAGAGCAGGTATGTAATGAATGGTGTGTCATTATAACAAAAAGGATAAGAAAGAAGCGCATGGTGCCAGGGGAGTATGCAGACGATTCTGCATTACCGTTCGGCAAGAAATGCTACGTTCTCTAGTAGAAATTTGGACAAACTGTCAGTTGAAATTTCAAGCCGTTTCTCTAAGATAAAAGAGTTAGAAAAACACTTTGGGTTTCTCTGTAAATTTAAGACGCGCATAAGTGATGGGGATATACATTTTAAGGAACAGCTTTCCCAAATCAATATTAAGTGTACAGTGCTTGCAAAACTGTATCCACATGACGTAAACAGTGAAGAATTGATCAGTGACTTGAAAGACGTCATACTTTTATTTAAAAGGGAAAAGTTAGCGGAGAACAAAAAGACATTACACCTCAGGGACTGCTACAATACATTTCTTCAATGAGATTAGAAGCCTACAAAACACTAGCAACAGCTTTAAAAATGTTTTCTTACTTTACCAGTGTCCGTGTCTTCTTGTGAAAGATCGTGTAGTAAGCTTAAATTGATTAAATCGTACCTAGGATCAACAATATCTCAAGACAGGGTATATAATCTAGCGAAAATTACAATTGGAAACGACATTGCTTCGTCTTTAGATTATAGTGATTATAGTGACCCACTTTGCAGCAATTAAGAACTTGAAAGTTATTTTTTAAAATGTCTCGTTTTAAATATTTATTAAATACTAAGTGTTTATTAATAGAAGATGGAAACATTAACCTTTAATGGTAAGTGATTTATTTTATTACTTTTAATGTTATTCATTGTTTAACTTTATGTTGCTTTAGGATATTGTTTTGACGATGCGCTTAAGACCTATAAGGAATTTGCATTCTTATTAGAACATTTTTACGTTATAAATATTTTATATTACTACATTTTTTATAGTCTACATTTGTTAATAATAAATGTACACAAACTGAATATCGGTAATATTATAATATGTAATTTCTTAATTTTGATTTAACAAATATTCTTAAGCCGTTTGCTGGGCGTGCTTTCATACAAAAATCTACACATTTGCATTTATTAAGTACTTTGTTCACTGGATGAACCTTCATTTTTGCTCTTTTGTCCCCTTTTAATTGTGAAGGCAAGGCGGCCGACGATCTCCTTGCCCCGGGCGCCAAAAAGCCTAGCTACGCCACTGTATGGAAGTGACTTCCACAAAACATGTTTTTTGGTGACATTTGATGAAAGGCTGTTGATACAGTGCCATTCTTGGGTGGCAGTATTGTGGAGGTGAAATAATGTGTTTTATTGACAAACATGTTTTTACATGGCCAAACCATGTAAAGATAATATAATACGAAGAAGTATTTGCTGCTAAACAATTAACATAATTCCACCTTCATGGCAGCATGTACTGGTCTGGACTAGTATGTGGATCATTCTGTACAAGACAGTAAGAAATAAACAGAACAATGTTATTAAAAATGTCTTCATGGTAAAGAAACAAACTTTCATATTGGATTCACCTTAAATGCCATCACAACACATTACCCATAGTAAGTAAACAATGTCTTGAATTTATTTTTTCTTATTTACTCCAACATTTAAACACACACTGTATTGTGTTGTAATCACTTCAATATTACTTAAATTCAAGATAATGGGAATAACAATAAACTTACCAAGACAAATATAATAAAATAAATACAAGAAAAATTATAGAAACTTGGTGGAACATTTTTAAAATAAGAATTAGGTATTTTAAATTAATCTAGTAATTAGGTATACAAGGTATGATTAATAATACAAAAGAATGAAGGTGTGAGAAAAGGGTGTCCTATTTCACCAACACTTTTTAATATGGATGACATATTTCAGCAATGGACAGCTAAAGTTGATTCGGGAATATCACATCAGCGAAATATTCATGTGAATCCATTGCTGTATACAGATGACAAGGTAATGATACAGTAAACAGAAGACCAGTTACAAAGGGCGATATTTATGTTCAATAGCATCATACAAGACTATGGGCTACAGATCTCTGCTAAAAAATCTAAAACGATGGCATTTCAGGGCAGGTATCCTATAAGAATAAGACAGTCATGAATAATCAGATTTTGGATCAGGTTAGTCATTTTAATTAGCTGGGTTGTGATATCTCCTATGGAACTGATATTGATTGGGATAGTAAACTAATTTAGACACATCTGTGGAATGATTCATAGGTACCTGAAAAATAAAACATGGAAGGATACCTGAATGAAATTTTACAAATTTGCCGCAGTCCCCACATTCCTGTATGCTAGTGAGACATGGACTCTTGGTAAAAGGGACATACAGAGGTTTCAGGCAGCTGAAATGAAATTTCTAAGATGGCCACAAGATTGTACTCTCCTGGATCAGAAAAGGAACGAGGATATTAGACTTGAATTAAAAATTGTATCGTTGCACCAGAAGATTGAAGATGACAGGAGGAATGCTTGAACCGCATGCCCGATATCTGTCAACCCATGACTGCGTTGGGTTATTACCGTACTGGGAAGAGAGATTAATAGACCGAGGCGAAGATGGATTCTGGAACAAGTCTAGGGCCTTATCCTTGGAGTGGTGATGACGATGATGATAAAAGAATGAAGTATTCTACTCAGCTGTTTTGTTCCTAACATACTTCCATAGTCTTGTTCTTTCATTTATTCTATTTAATACTACCTTTGAAGCAATAACCTCTTTTAAGGTTATTAGGTAAAATTTTATTATTAGGTAAACTTATTAAGTGGTTATTAGGGAGTATGCCAATTTGATGTATTCAGTCAGACTGTAAACAAAAATGTATTTTATCAGTAATGGTTTTTATCTACAAGCTGACAGATAATCAACTTCTGGTGTCATTCAACTAAGTGACATCCTTACATAAGTGCTCTCCCACAAAAATAAAACTGACAAGGTGAACTCCTCGGTTATCTTTGACAAGTCTATAGTTATCAGTGAAAGCACTGGTTGCCCATATGTGGTATCCAGTATGTGGCCCATACTCCATACCTGTAGGAGTATGTGGTTCATCATTCACAGGCATGCAAGAAAATATATTAACGATGGATAAATAATTTACCTATTTCAACAGTGTAAAGAAAACAAATTCAGGACATGTTCAAGTAAGTAATTATAACGGGAAAATGTAAATGCACTATATAATTTGTTATTTTATTAATGTGTAAATTAAAGTGTCAGTTAAAAACTTTCATAAAATTGAAGTATTATTCGTAGAATAGACTGTCAAGGAATATGAAAGCAAAATATGTTTGCTTTTGGGTTATGCTAGAGATTCAAGATTAAAGTTTTATTTCTTTCACAAATTAATGTAATTGTTTTTATTATTATAATGTATATTATAATTACATTGTAAAATTTAGCATATTAAGGTATCAAAATAATTATATCTATTAAAATTCCACATTTAATTTCTGCTAGTGCATATAACTTAAAACATTAGTCAGTAAACTTTTTGAAAGTAAATAATGAACTGTTGGGTCTTTAAAGATTTGAATGGTACCAGCAGTAGTTAATAGTTAATGGTTATTGGTAGTTGACAGTTAATCGTACTATCAATTATTGGCCATTCTGACACCTGTATAAAAAAATCATACAGTTTTAGTATTTTATGAAGTGAAATGCAGTAAGACTATATCGGTTATGCATGAAGAATGTATATTCTTTGTTTGAAATTCATTTATTATCTTGTAAGTACATTCAGTTTCACTACTTACTGTCCCAATTCCTTCCATAGCAAACAGCACAGTTGAGAAGAAAAGAGGCAACTGGTGGAAAGAACTGAAAGAATGTCTTGATGATATGTCCGGCAGATCAGTGAACGTGTAGTACAGTGTGAAGGAAAGACCAACCATAATGAACACTGTTGCAAGTGCCGAGAACGGGACCAGATATTTCAGTGTGCGGATAATTCCCAGTGGTATTAATGGAATTGCCAGCATCAGAATGTATAATCTAATGTTCAGATCGATTTCTAAATTGTTATCTATAACCTGTAAAGGGGAAAAAAATAATGTTGTATTAGAAACAATTTTATATAAAAACAATGTTATATATTACAATGAAACAATAAATAACCTGTAACAACAGAACAATGTTTATTGCTTTCTGAATTTCTGGTTAAAATTTGTATTATCATAAATTCAGAATTAAAGTTCATAAACATCCAAATTTTCAGACATACAAAATTTTGGTGAGACCATTATATGGCCAAAGTTAAAATTCTTGTGAACTGTAAAAAGACTAGCAGTTGGGATAATAAAGGAGACATAAATGAGCTGATCAAGGCTGATAGGATAAAGAAAAAGCTCAATACACAAGGTATTTAGGGTAGAAAGTGCTGTGGAAGAAGTAACAGAGAAGTAAAAAGAGAAGTGACAAAAATTAAACAACAAATTAAGAGAAAAATATAACAGAATTATTAAGTCAGGACATTAAAAAAAAAAAACATAATAATTTGCCTTGGGAACCAATCAGTGAATCTTCACTTACCAGGCAATGTAATCATTAAACAACAATATGAATGATACCGTATACGTTTTTGGGAAGTTTTATTAGTCAGGATGGAACATATATGATGAGGAAGATATAAGATATTGGGTAAAAGTACCATACGCAAATAAATTTCCTTTCTGTGGTAAATGAAGATCACACTGAAAACTAAAGTGAATGTAAATGTCTACTAGGCTATTGCAAACCTAATTACTGTCTATGAATCACAGTGCTGAAACTGCAGAAATTTGCTTTATGAGGCAGACTGCTAGAGTTTCATGCTTGGAATATATGATGCGTGAGGAAATAATATAATACAGAATGAACAAACAGAAAAGAAACAATAATTCATTACATGAAAAGAAAATTACTTTTGTGGTACGGACATCACAAATGGATACGGATAGTGGGCATGGGAGGCAAACGAATAACCAACAGCTTGTTCAACTTTGAACCAAGCAAGATAATATGAATAGATGGTCCGCAACAATAGTGGATCCAAAGAGCTGGAAAAAGGCTAGCAAGAGATTTGTGGTATAAACACCACAGACTTGGAAACTGAGAAGCGAGTAACTCAATAGAATAGAACCCTGCAATGTGGTTTATTATCGCAAACTTTGTGAATTGATTTGAAAATAAACTGACTGAAAATGGAAGCGTTACACATTGGATATGTCACAAGTAAAAGGAAATAAAATAAAAGGCAAACAGGGGGTTTGTAGTTCAGACAGGTTAGGAATTTCACTTGGGTAAACTAGTCTCAGCAGATACAGTATTAATCAAAGAGATCAAATCCAGATTACCAACTCTGTTACAAGTTGTTGCAGTTATGCTGGACAAGACCTTTAAGAATCTCCACCACTATCACGTTCTAAATGACGCTGTCTTAAATACTGGTTCTAAATGACAAAGCAATTATTATTTCAGCAGTCACTATAGCAAAATTGCTAAACTTAATAACAAACGTGACCTGACCAGACCAAAAAGTCAATGACCACCCTATTAGCAAATTTTTTTTATGAAAAACAGTTTCTAATCTTGAGAAACATTGGATTTGGAACAAAGAATTTTTCTTGGATTTTGTTGTCCATGACGTGTCCGTTGATTAATTAATTATAAGTATAATATTACTGACTCGGAACACAAAGTTTTATGTTGGTAAAAATGTAAAATTTTTACCTTGTAGCCTGAACCAGTTTTCGCTTATCAGATTTACAATCCAAATCACACATACTATTCAAACATATCACACCGTACACACACAACATCGGTCTTCTAAACAATGGTGCCATCACCAAGAACAAGACGGACAGTGCTCCTAGTGACAGCCTCTGACAAAGCTGGTTCAGGTTACATGTGAAAACTGGTTCAAGTTACAAGGTATTATTTTTACATTGTTACCAATAAAAACTTTGTGTCCCAAGTCAGTAGTATTATACTTATAATTAAAGAATTTTTGTATAAAGTGCTTTAAATGGAGATTCATTGCATGGCTATGAATCACAAACTGGAAAAAGACACATGGAAAGGTTAGAGGATTTTTAGATATGGAGTTAGAGGAGATGAAATGTGAGCAATGATAAGCCATTTGAGATGATGATTGAGGAAAAAGGCATCAGAAAACTTTATATCAGAAGGAAATAATAATAGCCAGGACATTTACTTAGAAAAATTTTCATTAAGGCTATTGATATTGATGAGAAAAGTGCTAGGACAAGACACAGCCATATTAAACAGCTTGACAACTCAACTTGGCAACTTGGTCCACTAAGTTACAAGAAGGTAATAATATGACAAAAGAAATCATAGGCAGATCCAAGGTGCTATAGGCCCCATTCTAAATATGTTCAGAATAAGATTCTGCAGGCTATTAAAATTATAAAATCTACATTATTAAAAAGAATACTATGAAATAATTTAATCCTTACCTCTGAGGAATTATTTCACTATAATATGCATGCACGTACCAGACCATTGAAAATGTAGAAAAATTTAGTCTCCCCCTTTGGACAATTCTGGATCCAATCAACTTATAATCATAAAAAGCAATCCATTAACTTTAGCCTGAAACCTAGTCTAAAACGTTTTTAGACATCTTTGCAACATATGGTTCCACTTAAAAACTGAATGGTTTACTATCAGCTAAACAGCCTGAATTAACACCCACTAAGCAACAATCATTTTGTTGGATTATGCGATGTTAGCTCCCAAAGGAGCCCTTAGCCTATCTCCAGCCAAGACCATACTGCGTGGTGAAGAGCTACATCCTACTAGAGGTGACCCTGTTGATGCAGAACAGTACGGATCTAGACCGGAAGGTCGATAAACATTCCTGGGGGAGGGCAGCAGTACCCACCAGTACCAAATTAGGGCATATAGGGAATGAACCTGGACCGGCTTAACTTTGAATTATCACAGGCGGCAATCAGATATTGATTTAACCGGCTGTGATACTGCGACCGGGCAGAGAGCACTCGTTAGCCGAAGCGAAGGCAACTTTCTAGGGGAAGAGCAGCCCGAAATCAAAGCTCCTGGTCCTCCAGGTTGGGGGTTGGGCGTGGGGCTAACAACCCCACACTGTAAAAGCAACATGTTATAAAAACTCAACAGCAGCCTCGGATGGTGGACGGATCAATTGGTATACAGAATCGGAAAAGTATAAGGATAAAGAGTTTGATATATCCTGAATAGACAATATTTAATTATCAAGCAGGCTTTATTTCTGCCTTTTTTGTTTATTATTATTGTATATTTCTTCGTTCAGTAATTACGTTGCGAGTATGAAAGCAATCATAAATATCACTCAAGAACAGGTCTATTATAAAAATTACTAATTTAGGATGGAGTTCCTTTTAATGATAAGTTATAAGATAAAATAGATTTATCATCTTTAAATTTGAACCCCCCCCCCCCCATTGACAGGTTTCAGTTTGACCAGTTCTTTCCCTGTTTCCCTATCCTGTACAGATTTTTCAGTTCTTAGTGGTACTACTTCTCCTTTAGGGAACCCAGCAGTCCATAATCTTCTTTCACCTTGTTCAACTTCAAGTTTCCTTTCAATGATTCATTTCCCTTCAGTCAATTTTAATCCTTCAATTTCAGTTGTTGTCAAGTACTTATTCATGTCTTCTATTGGACCTGTTCCATTTCACCAACATTTCAGTGGACACCATGTACTCCAGCATCTCTCAGTTTTTTAGGAATACATACAATACAATACAATTTTTGTATTCAGTTATATTTTATTAGTTAGGAAACCAATGAGATATATTGTTAGGACAACAAATTTTCAGTTATTTTGTATTATTTATGCTTTCTCTTCTAGAAGATTAAAATTATTTTTTTATATGTCCCTTAATTCTTCTAAGATCTCTTTATTCAGACTTGACGTCATATCCAACAAAGCTAAAGCACAAAACGTGTTCCACAGGTTTGTCTGTTGAACTATTTTTATTTTAACCAGCAGTGCATCACAGTGAGCCCTTTTTTTTTTACTAAAATTTGTAACTAATAACTAAGGTACATGTAATGCCACACAAACCATTAGTGACAGTAGTAACATTCCACTGTGTTACAAACATATTTGTAAATATTCAGTATATATAAGTATGTAGAGGTAAAATATTTCACTTATGTCGCAATGTCGCCATATATAATCAAACCATGTCTCACCCCCTCAAAAAACAACCATTAATGGAATACATGAGTAATTTTATACTTCAACTATTATTGTTGCATAGATAACCTTACACAGTCATTTTATTTGCACATGAAAGGTGAGTTCATATGTTAATGGAAAGAATAAATATAGGTGTTTGCTTTCTGTGAATGACTTGTCCAACAAAAAGAGCAAACATGTTTTACAGCACATTTTTCTCAGACATATCTCATGAATTCAATATAATTTACACTTTTACATTTATTACCTTCTCGCTTTCTGGCTTTTTGAAATTATATTTCTATGATTAGAGCATATGGTGTTGGTGTTTTATCAAGTTAGTTTTAATCATGTTTCTGCTGTTGTTTCATATCTTAAACTGAAATTCATTTTCCATATTTTTGTTTTTAAAGTCAACATTCATTTCAGACTGCGTTTTCTTACTGTGTACAATATTAAAGATAAATTGAGATATAAAGTTTTTCCTGCATCATAGTAATTATCATGACCATATAATATACATTTTAGTATACATATCAGTTTTTCAGTATATGTTGCAGAAAGCAGAAAGCCACTGTTTGGTCTTAATCAGTACCTTATGAAAACTCTTTGCACACTGTAAAAACTAACTCACTCCAGCGCTTTTTTGGAAGTATCCTTTTGTAGTTTTGGCTCTTATCTGTGACCATCTTCTATTATGGTTATTTTTTATTTTATAAATACTATGATAGGGTAGAAGCATCTGTACAATTATAGTGATACACAGCTGAGTGAGCCCAGGGGAGAAAATTTGTAAAGGCAGCAAAATTACAATCTTAAAAAAATTGGAAATTTATTTGGATTTGCCAAATAAAAGGGCCACTAGACCTTAATTGTCTAGGTAGTTGTCCTGCCCTGCTGCCCTTTTCCACAGTTAAGTTTCTGTCTGCTCAGCTGGAATTCTTACCTTAGTTTTTTTACTAAATGAGTTACAAAGGAAAAAAAAGATATTTGATATCATAGCTTTTTTATCAAATAAATTAAGAAAATGATTTACCAGACCAAAAACAATTTCAAAATAAAAGTTTTTAATTTATAGGATCTGTTAAAATTTTTTTGAAAAACCACCAAAGATTATTGTAGATTTTTAAGAAATTATTTATGCCAATGGACTGAAAGAAGAGTTCCCATTTGTTGAAATTTCCTGAGTATGATCTTAGGTTCTCCAACATTGTTCAGATTGTGTACAGTGAAATGTGGATTGAGGCCTATCTCGTTTATTATATTGCATGATCATGTCAATTAGTTGGAAGTTCTTGGTATTGAATCAGATGTAATGAATAGTTTACATTTTGATGACACCTACTTTTTGTGTACAATTATTAAGAAAGTTAATGTTAGAAAGAAGACTTTTATATATCACAGGTGTTGGTATTGTAAATAATTTTACAAGTGTGTTTATATTTTTTAATCAAGTAAAATATCAAATGTATAGTACATATTTTAAAGTCATTTATGAGTACTGTACAATTATTTTTTAAATCTGCCTTCCACTTTTGAGAGAATTCGCACACGCACGCACACACACACACACACACACACACACACACACACACACACACACACACACACACACAATGGGTAAGTTTAAATAAATAATTTTATTTAAACAGGGACCTGAATTTTAATTGCTTACTAACAGTTGGCAAAATTATTATAGCCTAAGAGAAGAAGAAATGTAAATCATATAGAAGTAAGTTTAATAGTGAAATAAATAAAATACAGATAATGACCAAGTTATTTACCTGTTTAAACGATGACGCTACAAACACTACATAGACAGTGTTACCAAAGTAGTAAGTTGCAAATAGAGCACCATGCACAAACTCCCTGAAACATGCCAAACAGAAAATTAAAGAAGTTCTCATGTCATGTACAGTGTTAATTAATTACAAAAACGCTTGACTGATATTGTATTCATCATTTCCCAATAACAATTATCACTGGTTTCACAGCTGCGCTCACAAATTTTGGTTCCTTGTTCTCCATTACTGGGAGTTCTTGTTACTTGACAGTTGTGGATCCAGAACTTGACTAATGCTAGAGAAATTTAATCCCTGAATAGAGTATAAAGTTTTCATGAAATTATGAAGTCTGTTACAGGAAAATTTACATTCATGGCTTTGGTTACTATTAGTCACTCTTTTGTCTACAATAAAGTATTTTTTAATATTTTATAAAATTTCTAAGTTTTTAAAAACCACTTGGTGTTTTCAAGTGGTAGGCCTAATATTTTCTACCAAGAATAGCTTTAATTCCTTAAACATTGTCTTATTTATTGTTTAAAAAGTACAATAAAAATACAAAAAAGAAAACAATATTACTTATACACCCATACTTTTACTTAAAACTAACTTAAGTCTTCTTCTTCTTCCCCAACAACAAATAGGCCTTGGTGACCTGTTTCGGCTTCACAGGAGTTATTCCCTTCTTTTCCTTAGTCTCCCTATGCTTCTTCTTCCAGCTGCTTTGTATCTATATACTTGCTGCTTTTGGTAGTCTTCGGTCATCCATATGATCCAGATGGTCCTTTGAATTTCCCACTAGATCTGTTCAGCTTTTTCCTATGAAACTTATGAGTACTGTAATTTTTACATAGATGGGATACCAACCCATCATATAACCCCCAACCTGCAGGACTGGGGCTTTCTTTTCAGGGTCTCCTACCCTTAGAAGGTTGCCCCCTTCATCATGGCTTATGAGGCTTGTCTACCCACACAGTAAACCTTCTAACTCAGCTTTGTATGTGCCACCATTTTCCACTCCCACATTATGAGTCTATCCTGCTGCCAACAGACAGTATCTATCCTGGTAGATGCAAATCTTTCAGGACACCCATCTCTCGTTTGCTTGTTGACCCATTCGGCCAAAGGGATTGGTTACCACAATAACTAACTTAAGTAGTTGTATAAAACTCAAGACATTATTCTGATTGCTTTTGTTAAATTATATTTTAGTTCCTGGTTGTCTATGACGTGTCCATTGTTATTAATTAACTATATAGAATACTACCAACTCGGAACACATATTATTATTGATGAAAATTATAAATTTTTACCTCATGATCTAATGACTTAGCTTTCACTCCATTAGAGCTTTTGACGAAAGCTACCAACTCCGAGTGAGCCAGTAGTATTCTATAAGTTATATTTTTAGTAACAACAAAATTAATACTAATCAAAACATAATGCTACTGTGAAAGTCATAATTTTTAAAATGTTGTTTTGCAAAACAGAATATCAAACAGTTGCATATGCTTGATTTTCTTTTGGAAAGCTAATCTGTAGGCAGGTTGGTTACATTACAAACTTTGGGGTGCCACAGCTGCCTGGCTTCCTGACTGGTGCAACGCTGGGGGAAAAGAAACAATAAACTAAGCAGACACTATTCTGTGTGTGTGTGTGTGTGCGTGTGCGTGTGTGTTTCATGAATATAACCTGGATACTTTTTCAGTTAGCATCAAAATCATATATGAGTTGGCTAAAGTAGGCTACATATGAAAAACCGGAAAGACTTCATACAAGTCCAAAGATATTTGATTATTTAAATTAAATTTATTTAAGTTTGAAAGATCGATGTGTGTGTGTGTGTGTGTGTGTGTGTGTGTGTGTGTGTGTGTGTGTGTGTGTGTGTGTGTGTGTGTGTGTGTGTGTGTGTGTGTGTGTGTGTGTGTGTGTGTGTGTGTGTGTGTGTGTGTGTGTGTGTGTGTGTGTGTGTGTGTGTGTGTGTGTGTGTGTGTGTGTGTGTGTGTGTGTGTGTGTGTGTGTGTGTAATATGTTCAGATAGTATGTGTGATTTAAATTGTATCTGTTCGTTTAGGATTTTGTTCTATGTGTTTTTGTGTGTTTGTGTATTTTTAGTTGTTCAAGAGTGTCTAGTTTTTGGGCTTTTGTGTGTATGTGTAGAATTTCCATGTTGTTGTTTATGTTTGTGTATGTGTGGTTTGCCTCAGTGAGGTGGTTTACGAAGGTGGATTCGGTGGTGAAGTGTAGTGCCTTTGTGTGTTCAACGCATATCTGTTTGAAGTTGCATCCTGTGTGGCCTATGTAGAATTTGTTACATCCAGAGCAGTTTAGTTTGTATATACCAGGTAAACCAGATATATTGAACACACAAAGGCACTACACTCCACCACCAAATCCACCTTTGCAAATGACTTAATTGAAGCAAGCCACACATACACAAATATAAACAACAACATGGGATTTTATACATACACACACAAAGCTGAAAACTAGAGACTCTTGAACAACTAGAAATATACAAACACATGAAAACACATAGAAACAACATCCTACATGAACAGACACAATTTAAATCGCACATACTATTTGAACATATTACACACACAACATCAATCTTTTAAACAACGATGCCATCACCAAAAACGAGACGGACAGTGCTCCTAGCAGCAGGCAGCCTCTGACAAAGCTCCAATGGAGCAAAAACTGGTTTAGGCTATCAGGTAAAAGTTTATAATTTTGAACCAATAAAAAATTAGTGATCCGAGTCAATACTGATATAAGTATTTATAATTAATTAAGCAACAGACACGTCATGGACAACAAAATCCAGAAATTATTATGTACAGCAATTTAATTTTATATGATTTTCAGGATTTTTAATTTTATATGATTTTCAGGATTAAAGTATGACATTTTTCAGTCTGTACGAAATTCTACATTGTAATTTGTATCAATTGTGTTTACTCAAGTAATACGAACTCACTGATGCGCAAAGTTAAACTGTCAACACGTCTCTCATTATTGTATAACAGTGCAATAAAAGTTTAAGCTCATTTATTACAACTTAAATATTAATAATAAAGGAAAGCTCGTTCTTAAAATAATACTGAAACAAACAGTTTATCAGTTGATCCATGTTGTGCAACTGGCAAGCTTAAACAATTGAAAACAAAAAGATTCAATAGTATGGCAGAAATAAAACAAGAATACAACAATGTGTAGCCTACACAACTTGTTTATAATTTACTTTAAGCCTGTGTTTAATATTCTACATCTGTGACTCTGTGTGTACACTACATTTCAGTTTTTGAAAAATATTGAACTTTTTTAATTTCCCAGATTAATTTTCCTCAAGGTGTCTTGTAGCGGTCACAGGACCACACGTAATATTTAAGACTAGGTTAATGAACCTAGAGGAAGCGAAAAGTGTGCTGGAGCTTAACAGAGTGACAGGATTTGCAATCAACACATTTTTAACATAATAACAAGATTTATTAGATTTTACGTTGCTGACACAACTTAAGTGTTGACAAGTATTGATAGTTATTAATTTATAGTATTTAGAAAATAGACATGAAGATATGCATATACAGTATATATTTCCAGACTAGCATACCCCATGAGGGAGAACAACGCGAACATTAATCCAGTAGAAATGATGGACTATACCAAAGTTAACCCAACCACTTAATTAAAGA
This sequence comes from Magicicada septendecula, assembly GCA_034769895.1. Classification (NCBI taxonomy): domain Eukaryota; kingdom Metazoa; phylum Arthropoda; class Insecta; order Hemiptera; family Cicadidae; genus Magicicada; species Magicicada septendecula. The sequence continues at coordinate 41,479,320 of CM068370.1, read as the reverse complement.
AAACACTAATAACCTTTGAAGAATGATTATAATAAAAGTAATAGCAATAAAGATAATTTGACTCCACATAGCTTACGCAAAGCAACCATACTTTAGTAGAACAGTTTAACCACCCCCTCATGGTGTATGTTAGACAAGTTACAATGGAACCAGTTACATTTTTTACAAACTTGAGTTCTTATGACCTTGAGGTATTTTCAGTTCTTAATAAGTTTGTTACATAGATTGCGTTGACAGATATTTAATGTAGAAAACAAGGGTAGCCAGTCTATAGAGTTGATGCAGTTAGAAGAGGCATAAATGAAACGCTCCCACCTGTAAGTATGTAGCGACGAACTCAAGTTGAAACAGGATGAACTGTGGATGAGCAGAGGTTCCAAAAATTGTCCATGGACTATGGTGAATGCTTACTGGAAGTCGTTCCTGGTCTTTCTGGATCTTTCGGTGTATTTTGGTTCTTCTGCATTTCTTGGTCTGATGGCTTTGGGGAGCGCCTTAATGTAGAAACGCTCTGCTGATGGTCACAGATGTTCGCATGACCACCGATCTTCCCCCTGTTTCCTGGCTGAGGCAGGGACCCTGAATGTCTTTAGGAGTCTACCGACGCATTAAAAGGATAAAGACACACCTGATCTCAGCCGTCAGACCAAAGGGAATGTCCTGGTTGAAGGCTTGCTGAGAAATTTAACCGAAAGAATTGTGTGTAGGTCGTACCTGCCTGCCTAAAACAAACCTGTCCCAGTTTGTAAAAAATAAAGCCTTTGGCTAACCTAACTAGATAGCCACTCTGAAATCCCAAAACACAGCTAACAGCTGACCACTACTGGTCACTAAATCGTGTCGCAGCAGCTTCGACAATGCACAGCCCGGCAGTGCTGCCAAGTGAGTTGGTAGCCCTGAACCACTATACACGCGCCGGGAAAATTCAGAGTCCCGGCACAGTCTGCATATATTGTCAAAACATTAATCATGAATCAGAGATTTAGGATAACTAGTTAATAATATTTATTAAATATAATTAAATCACTACCGACTTGGAACACAAAGTTTTTATGGGTAAAACTGTAAAAGTTTTACCTTATAGCCTGAACCAGTTTTTGCTTTTAAAAAGCTTATTCAGAGGTTGCCGCTGGGAGCACTGTCCGTCTTGTTCTTGGCGAAAGGATCGACTTTTGAAGGATTGATGTTGTGTGTATGGGGTGCAATATGTTCAAATAATGCGTGTGATTTGAATTGTGTCTGTTTGTTTAGGATGTCACAAACGAAATATTTATTACCATAAGTTATCATAATTCCTCAATTAATCCTTTGTCTAAAAGTTTCTGTTTGCATGAGTCAAATCACCATCTCTAATCCAGTGGCGGATTATCCATAATGCTAGGGTATGCTACAGCACCGGGCACCAGGGCCTCAGCTGTCAGTGGGGACACCATTCAGCTGACTTGACTAGTGGAAGCAAAGCTTATGATCACATTATGCAATTGTTTGGTTTTCTTATGCAGTTTTTAACCATGGAGAGTGTTGAGTTGGAAAATCAAGTGAAAGCTGTTACAGAAGTTTACTTTAATGATTTTAATAACAATCTCCTCATAGAATTGAAGCACAAAGTGCCAAGAGTAAAATTGCAAGAAAGAGGTTTTTTCAAATCGTTCAAATGAATATGATAGATTCTATAATACTACAGTTTGTCAACTCAAAGTATCAAACTGGATTATTGATTGTAAAATGATTGATGTATTTCTGAATATATACATTGCTTTTTGTCTGCTTTTTATGATTCCAATAGCTAACTGCAATTCTGAAAGATCATTTTCTGAATTAAAATGCATTAAAGATATGTTGAGTTCAACTACGGAAAATGAGAGATTATCTTCATTAGAAGGTTGAATATTGAAAACAAGATATAATATAGGTGCTACTTTTCTTTGCTGCCTATCCTAAACTCCAGGAACATTTCTAGAACCTCCAAGGTCCAGATTTACAAAACTGTATTGCGGCCAGTAGTATTATATGCTACAGAACCCTGGATCATGACCTCAGCCCAAGAAGATATGATCAGAAGATGGGAAAGAAAAATTCTGAGGAGGATATATGAAGGTGTACTAGCTGTGGCATATGAGGACAAACGCCAAATTGTACAATCTATACAGGAAACTGGCCATCACAGTAATAAAACAAGGCAGAATTAGATGGGCAGGTTACTTACAAAGAATGACAGATGAAATAGGAGTGGAAAAAGTAGTAATTGGAGGGACCAGGAGGCAAAGAGTCGCTCAGGATAGAGAGGAGTGGAGGCATATTATTTGGAGGCCAGGGCTCTTCATGAGGCATAGCTGCATGGAGTAGTAGTAGCAGCAGTAGCAAGGTTGAATATTGAAAGAGAGATATTTGAATTGCTCAATTTAGAAGAAATTATACAAACCTTTGTTAAGACAAAAGCAAGAAAAAATGAATTGATTAATATTTGTAAGCTTAAGTACCACTATGCTCATTGTAATCACTATTTAGCTAAATATTTGTTGTAATTTGAGAGTTTAATATAATAATTGTCAACTTTCAAAATTGTGTATGCCATTTATCAGTGTAAATAATGGATAAAAGATTGTATTTTGAATTGGGGGGGGGGGGGGCACCAGTCTGATAGTGGCATAGGGTATCACACGCTTCTAAATCCGCCCCTGCTCTAATCTTCCTCAAATTAAAGATAATCATTATTGTTTCCCCGTCAAAATGCTATTAGGAATTTTTAAGAATATAGTAAAACTGGGCTATAATAATGTTTAGTTAAAGGATGTATCAATTGTATCTTGATTTTTAGTATGGTTTTCTAGAAAAACCGAAAAACCACTTATAATAAGGCGAAGGACAGTTACTATGCTAGGTAGCTAAGGTGTTAAACATGCCGCAGTTGTTATTAACAATAATTTTCCAGTTACTTTCTTCATCAAAGCCAAGACCACAAGTGTTTATAGTAATGTATTTATATCGATTATATGTTAATCTGTCTTGTTTACTCCTAGGCGATCTGTACATGGAACTGTTCATTAGGAATGGAAAGAGTTGGTTGCTGAAGTCTCTAATTGGTTAGAAAGATTATGAAAACAAATGAATGCCACCACAGTATAAAAACCAAATGAATACATATTTGTTTCATCACACACACACACACACACATGCACGCGCGTGCACACGCGTGCATATGTTTAAATACATAAATGAATAAAATGAACTAGTTTATGCTTGCGAATCTTGGTCTCATATGATGTACTTGGTTAGTTATTTTTCTAATGACTCATTTTCATTAATTTGTGTACTTTTTTGCATACCGTTAAATAGTACCTGAAATTGTTATACTATAAATTTTCATATCAGTATCCGGCGACTGAAATAATTGGAAAATTTTTTGTTATTATGGAGGTTTTCTTGCCATGCATATTGTAACATAACAAGATTATGCCCTAGAGTAGGTAAATATAATGTAATCATTAAAATTCGTTTTGAATTATGCCTAAACGCAATCTTTCTTATAAATGAAAAACAAAGAAGAATAAAATCAATTAAACAAATAAAGAAATGAACATAAAATGTAACTATTTAAAGTTAATTAATAATGTCAAGGAGTAAAATATAATAAAAAACAAAAGGGAATTATCATAATAAACAAATATAATGGAAATTGGAAATGAAAACTTATTCATTAAATAGTTTAATGACAATGACAAGACAACGACATGACTATGACTACTACACCCAGGAGGGAAGATCGAATGATAATAAAAAAGTAAATAGTTGTAATAAATCAAAATATAGTGTACAAATGTTAACACATTAGGAAGTAAGTAAAAAAAAATTTGTTATTGCACAAGCCTATTAAACTATAGGGAGGTCTGTGAACCTCAAGCAGTTGTTTTGTGTAATCGTACTATGAACTGAAAGTGATTTAAATATTACAATTAACATAATATTAAACAATAATCACAAATGTAAGAAAGTGAAAATATCAGTGATTGACGTTGTTACAAAACAGATTAATGTAGAGTTGATGTAGATATGTGTAGATATACTCTAGTCGAGTATAAGTTAAATTGAATTATTATTAGTATGATTATTAATAGCGTTGGTGTGGGTGTTCACGTTTAATTCTTTTAGGTTAAAAGAGTATTTAGCACTTCACTGTCAACCTCCCCACTTACCATATGTGGATGTTTTCAATGTTCTGGTTGGTGACTTCTTCTGCTGCAAAATACACTTGATACACAAATATGGATATTCTATTTGAATATCCTAAATAATGCACATGCACAATAAAGTAAAAGAATGGTTTAACTGCAATTTGAATGGTATTGAACATTCAAATCCTACCGCCACCTTCTGATAGAACTAATCATAAAAATTAAACTATTTTAAAAATCAAAAACTCTGTTCCACTGGTAAATAAAATTGGGATTTATTAACAATTGGAAAATGCCATGAACTCTTTTAAAAAACAATCAATTAATAATATTTTTACAAAACAATAATTACTATAAACAATTCTTGAGCTCTTTATACCTCAAGGCTGGTAACACTGGGGTCTGGTACAATAGTTTTAATTAACGAGGTTATGTCCTCTTTACTCAGTTACATTACCAAATTCGTGTGTTCTTGGAAGATGCATGATACCAGATACAAGATGTTATCTTATCTAACAATATTTAATAATGAATTACTACAAAAACAAACAAAGATTTAAAATTATAAAAGTCGGTACCATAAACCGATATATATCGTACTATCGTACGGTGAGTAGAATGTACACAGCAGTTGTGTTGACAACACGTGCTTTGCGCTGCACTGTTAAAAATACTATCATTATTTATTCGTTAGTTATTAAAGTCATTTATTGGCAAGAGAAAAAATCTAGAATAAAAAAAAAACTCTTGTGATAGCTTTCATTGGACTGAAATTATTTGAGACCAGAATCATTACTTGGTGACAAAGTTATCATTGGTATTTCTAGGTTAGTTACTTGACAAAAGTAAGTAATTATTTTGAATAAATAGATTATTCATTAAATTCTTAATAATATAAACACATACATTTTATTCATATGTCATCTGATGTATAATTATCAGTTGTTCAGAATATTTTCGCAATAAACTAGTTATTCGTCAATTCAAACAAATTTAGTCAAATGAGCGACTATTCATTACACTTGTATGTTCGATATTTAAGTTAATACCGATTTTTTCAATCACGATAAAATCGGAAAATATTTATTTTTAAAATTAATAATTGCGATATAATTCATTTATTCGATTCTGATAATTTTCATCATGGGTTATGCACTTCGGTACTTTTGACTAGTGCAGTCCCAAAACAATATCTCTTCATTTACTAACGAAAAATTATTATTTCAATTCAATTCGTTAAATAATTAAAATAGAGTACTCCCTGTTTTTACAAAACACAAAACACGACCTTTATTATACACTGGTCGGTTTATTATTTTAATTCACTTAAATCACTGGATACTCGTTATTATTCTGTGGTGTACAGGTTAATGTGTGTAGCGTAACTTATGTCGGTGACGTGCACATTTTAAATAAAATCTTGACACTTTTCTTCATCAACTTTGCTCGTTGAGTGATGCGGAACGACTGAATGGTTCATCAAAGCGTCTCCTGCTCGTCTGGTTATTTTAAGTCATTTGATTGGTTTACAGGGTCAAACTCTCTACCCCAAAACACTTTAGTTAAATAAAACTTTTAATTTTTTACAAATTTTCGTCTGGGTTGGAGGCTACGGGTGACGTAAGCGTCGATATACAAAATGACTGAAAAGTTTATAAGTGTCATAACTTCTTTATTATTATCGTATCGTTGAATGGTTAGTGGCATTAGATTGCGGACACTTGCGGCTTTAATTTAAGTCTAAACAAGGATTAAATCCGTTCATTATTAGCTCACTAAGCCATTTCACAAACTCATATGGTGATTCTTAATATAAATAAGTTTATTTCACCATATTTTGCTCCAATTACACTATAACACTCATTATTAAACGTCTCGAGTCCATTTCTCTTTCGTTTTAATACAGAAAATAGTTGTAATTACCATTTAAACAATATTTGGTAATGGCGTCCTCAAACGACCATATTCGATTGTTTATAATCGCTTGTAATGCTATTATTTCTTACCTAATTACATTTGTTTGGAATTCTAACAATAATATATACATTTATTTACATTTGTTTACACTTTATTTTATGAAAAATGTTATTTTTCATATACTAATAGTCTTAACAAAATACCTTCTGTTCTCTTTTCTTGAATTTGTCACTTTTTCAATTATTTTACCACATAAGGTATATAATGTTATAAATTAAAATAGTGTACAATTATAGTACCTTGTTTATTTAATGTATTTATCAGTCTTTTGTTATCTGAAAGCTTTCCAATTCTTAGTATTGTGTTTGTTTACATCAGGTTTTGCAATGATAGTCAGTTAGTTTCTAATAATTCAACTACTAAATTACTACTATTACATTTGAGATGTGTTCTCATAGTAGTATCAGATATCTCTCTAACTACTGATAACATTTTTAGTAATCTTTGAACAAGTTTTGATAGTGCATTTTGCTTAACTATCTTGTCACATAGTGTTTGTTTACACCTGGTTCTACAATTATAGTCAGTTAGTTTCTAATAATTTAATTATAAAACTACTATTATTATAATTGAGATATGTTCTCATAGTAGTATCAGATATCTCTCTAACTACTGGTAACATTTTTAGTCATCTTTTAATAAGTTTTGATAGTGTACTTTGATTAACTAATTTGTCACATTGGGCTTCTGTTCTTTTGGCCATATGCTATCATATTTAATCTGATTTATTTGCTGTGTATTTCAGTACAAATGTTATTTATTAGTTTGTATTACTATTCATAATTAGTCTTTGATTGAAACAATTGTTGATAGTTGCTTGGTTTAATTAATATATATAATCTTATGTTATAGGTGCACTTCCTATGAGGTTATGTATCAGTTATCTGGTAACAATGTGCAACATAATTTTATGCAGTATTTGATTCTACTATTATCATTTCATTATGGTATTCTATTACAATGGTTTAATTATTAAGTAATACACATGTTTACACTATTTTTCTAAACAATAACACAAGTATTCTTAATCTAATAGTATTACATTTCTTGTTGTGTTGTACCTAGTTTTGTGGTACATTGATTGTTTGATACCTAACAAACTAGCTTATTTGTTACTATTTGTTCTGGACTTTATTTATATTTTATTCTGTCTTGCCGTGGCATTCAGTTATATTTCATTTTAAGGTTTACAAAACTCTTATTATCAGTTCATATGAACAATTATTTTACTGTTCTATCTCACATTTCTCTTGGTGGTCTTATGATTATCTATTTTGGGTTACAATCTTGATTAAACTGGTCACACTAATTGTCTGTGCATTTTAACTAGTTAATCTTGGATTCTTCCACTTATAATGTTAACTCATTTTCCTTTGTTATAAACATTCTCACTTGTATTGTCTGTGGGGTTTATTTGGGGTAAAAATGGTTAACTTGTTACAGGTTGTCACACTTACATTAAGTTTTCACTGTTATTGTTTGTGATTGCTTAATTATGCTAAACACTGGTTTCTTTATAGTTGATTTTCGAATAATCGTTACACTTCTTCCGGTCATTAGTATAGTTCCTTGTATACTTGGTGAATGGTGATTCCTTGTATTATCCATATATTATCTTCATTCTTCATGTTATGTTTCCTTTGCTCTTCTTCTTCCTTTCTTCTTCTGTTTAATTGTTGTTCACTATCGGTGCTCTCCTGGGTTGTACATTGCTTGTGATAGTCAATGTTCACTTATTCTTGTCACCTTCTTCAATATTTCCACTTATGGTAGTCATTGGTCCATAGTATTTATATTAATAAATAAATTGGTCGTTTTACCATCATTGTGGTTGCTCTTGAGTTGTCTCGCCTTCATTTTAATAGTTATTTTTCGTTGTTTTCCCTCACTGTTTGGACTCTGTTGTCTTCTCTTCATTTTAATGGTAGTGATCTTTGTTGTTTCCCCTCACTGGTTGGAATCTATTGGGCCTGGTTTCTAACATTTTATATTGGCTTGTTGTTATTTTCTCTCTCCTTTGTACTCGATGATGCTATATTACTCTTCCTTCTTCTTTGTTGGATTTTTTCAATAATATATCTTTGTAGATACACACTTTTTGTCTACATTATTTTATGTACTTTGAAATATTTTCATGATCTCCCGTCTCTTGACGTAATAATTAGTTACTCTATGTAACTGCCAAATTTGGTACGTTACAACGTTAATAAACAGTGTATAGTGAAAGTGAATAGGAAATAGACCTGGTTATAAATAAGCATTGAATAAAACATATAATTTATATAAAACAACTATATAGATCAAATATCTATAAAATAATATAGTAAGATCAAACAAAGTGTACAATAATTAAAAATAGTGGAATAGTGCACTAGAAACTAATTATATACATCAGTGACTAATAAAAAACAAGATTCAACTGAATCATGTTAATTAAAAAATATAAAAACAAACCTGTGACCCATAAACATGTCATAGTCAAGAGCATTACTAATTGAATCGGGAGTTTTTTAAAAGAAAGGGTATTGTTGAAATATATTTGAAATAGGTCAGAACACATTAATTTGGAGCTGGACATTTTCTACAAAAAAAAAAAAAAAAATTAACGTTACACAAGGAATTAATGAAGGAAGACTTAAAAAATAATGAGAAGAATATTGGTTTAATATAAAACACAGAAAACTGAAGGCTAGCAGATAAATATCAAGAAATAATCTGTAGACTAAACTACAAATTTGGTGAGATTGTTCCATCATGTTAAAAATACCTTTGATCAAATCAATTCAATGCACAAGAACAGTGGAATGAAATAACAAAAACACTATAAATATTATGATTATTAATTTTATTTGTTCATTGTAATTTTTTTTATTAGTTGTTCCTATTTGAGTTGTTTCTTTTGTATGATCCAAAGAACCCATAATTCATCACATTACTGAAACCAATTTACAATTATTATATTTTATTTCATATAAATTTGTGATGTTATTCAATTTGTTTCTTCTGCAAGTAGTATAATTCGTATATTCTTTTTAACACCTGACACACGTTTCACTGAAAAATATCGGTATCATCAGAGGTTTATAAGTAAATTAATAACAATCAAAATAATTCTATTAATATAAAATTAACAAATAATCGAATTTGTATCGATTTTAATGTAAAAAACTGATAATCGATTTAGGTTGATTAGTTAACGATTGTTTTAATGTTTATTTTATAATGCTGTTTTCTCGGTTATATTTGCAAATTTGTTGTTTATATTTTATTCATTTTTATTTTTTATTAAATTTATAATTTTATATAGATCGTCTTGTTTTGTTTTTATTTGGGTTTGTTCTTTAATTAATAAATTATTGTTATTGTGTGTATAAATGTTAAGATTTTCCCAAGTATTCATTTTTTGACCTTTTTGTATATTTTTAATTAATTTTACATTTTCAATGTTTGGAAATTGGTGGTTATTATTTAGACAATGTGTGGCTAAATTAGATTTATAAATATTTGGTTTTAAATATGCATTGCGGTGTTGAAGGAATCTATCTAGTAGTTTTTTCTTTGTCTGGCCCACGTAGAATTTATTGCAATCTGGACATTCTATTTTATATATTCCATTTTTATTGTGAGTATTGGATTTAGTTTTAGGTTCTATTTTATTAAAAATTATATTATCTGTATTAAAAGAGATTTTTAAATTAGTATCTTTAAATATTTAATTTAATTTTTGAGTTATATATCCGTAATAAGTGAAGGTTGTATATTTTATATTATTATTAATAAGTGAATTTTTAAATGTAGTGTTTTTGGGAATTTTATTAGTGATTTTATGTTTAATTTTATTTTCTAATTTATTAATAGTTTTTATTTTGTATGCATTTTTAACTGCTATTTGTAGGATAATATTTCTTTCTTTGCTTCTTTCTGTGTTATTTAATGGGATCCTAAGCATTCGGTAAATCATGGAATTAAATACTGCCATTTTGTGTTGGGGAGGATGATTAAAAGTATTTGGTATTACTAAATCAGTTTGAGAAGGTTTCTTGTATATTGAGTATTCAAATTTTGTTTCATTTTTCTTTATATTTAAGTCTAAATAATTTAATTTATTATTAGATTCTTCTTCCAACGTGAATTTTATAAAAACAGGTTAATTACCTTTTGTCACACTTCTTATATATCCAAATTTAGGATAACTCGAGTTTCGACATTGTTATGTCATCATCAGATCCTTAGAATAGTGTTGAAACTACATTTATTGATGTTCACACATCTTGTCAAATGATAAAACGACACACACGAAGGGACAACAACATTTAAACACTCAAAACATTTAAAACATTCAAAATAAATTGGGAGCGAAACACATGTTCGCGGATGTTGCGGACCTGTACAGGACTGCGATGCACTGCAAAATTAGTCGACTCCAACTTGACCTTCGATCCTTCCTATCAATCTGTTACAGCTGAGTTCTCGCTCTATATCATTAATTCTATTAAATAAAATATTATTTTTATGTTTTGATTTCTCATTCAAAACGAGATCGTAATTTTCTTTTGTGCCTTTATATATTTCAAACCGTTCAACGGTGTCTAACTTAAGTGATTTTTTACATTTATGTATTATGTCCAGATTTTCTTTAATACTTTTAATGTTATGATCCTTTATGCTTAGATGTTCAGCAAATTATCGAGTTATCCTAAATTTGGATATATAAGAAGTGTGACAAAAGGTAATTAACCTATTTTTATAGTCATAACCACTTCTGGAGGCTATAACAATGTGAATTTTATTTTGGAATGTAAATTATTTATGGAGTTGAATATTTTATTTATATTTATACCATTGTTTTGGGAAATGTACAGAGTGTCATCAACAGTATCTAAAATAACATCCTAATGGGTCATTTAATTTTATTATATTTATTATTTGTTTGTCCAGTTTTTGTAGGAAGATTTCTGATATGATAGCGTAGGTTGGAGCTCCCATAGCAAGGCCATCTGTTTGATAGTACAATTTATTGTTGTATTGAAAATAATTTTGATTTAAAATTATTTTTAAACTATTAGTTAACTGTTTAATGTATGTGTTACTTTCGTTATTTGTTTTCAGATTATTTATTATAATATTTATAGTTTCTTCAATGGGAATGTTTGAATACATGTTTGATATGTCGAATGAATATAATTTTGTATTTCTGTTTACTTCTATGTTTTTTAGTTGTTCCGTGAGTTCGATACTATTTTTTATATTGTATTTTGCTGGAAGATCAATTTTATGTTTTAAGATTTGTGTTAGTAATTTTGATATTTTATAATTTGGTGCTGTCCTAGCGTTTATTAAAGGTCTGATAGGTTTATTGATTTTGTGTAATTTTATTAAAGAATTTAATTTTGGTGCACAAGGATTATCCATTTTATATTTAAAGGAGTCTTTAGGATTTATGATTTGTATCATAAATAAAATTTATTTCATATGTATGACTTTAACTGTACATAGACTTTAATAATTTTTTATTAACCATGAGAAAGAGTTTTATGTTATCGAACCTAAAGGAGCTACTAACTGAAGAGAAGGGCATTGTATGTCAGTGAATCTCAATATATGTTAAAGAGAAAAGAATAATAAAATTTAATGAAATTAAGACAAGACAGAATAAAAGAGTTTCAATTTTTTATTTCACATAGTTAGAAAATAATTAACTCAACATAATTTGGCACCAACAACCTGGGGCTACAGGATATAGTTACTTCGATGAAGGGTAAGATTAAGATTTAAGACTTATAAGACTTATTATAATACTGTAAAACAAAAGTAACAATAGAGATAAAAATTGATCTAACAATATGCAGGTTATTATATACACAAATAAGACTGTCATTTAGTGGAAGGAGACATGGTGCGAGTGATAAAATTTACCTGTGGTAATTGCGCTGCAGTACAGGAAATACCACAGGTGTTCTATGAACAGCTGGAAAATTTGAAAGTACTGAAACGATCTGAGTTAGAGATTAACCATGTCATCTCCTTTGCGGCCATACTCAAGAAAGAGTTGATTGCATTTATCCAAATGGAAGATAAAGTACAACTTGGAATTTTAATTAAGTCAGCATATTTTTTTTAGAATGGATAAAACATTAATTTTGTCATAAAAAATCGAAAAAATATAAAAGCAAAAGATGTAATAGTGCTGCCAACCACTCTGTGCACTGAGGTCAAAGAAACAGAAGATCAAACTATAGTTCATCACCATCATCTTCACAACATGGGATAGGCAAAGTGCTGCCTGTTCTGCCTTCAAAAATCCTCCAGCAATCTCTTTCTGGGTCTACCCACACATCCGTGACCTATAGGTTTTATTTCCAAACTTGTTTGGACACCATGGAATCTGACATTCTTTTTAAGTGTTCTTTCCACCATTGTTTGTAATCTTCGAATTTCTCATTCAAGTTACCTGTAACTCATTCAAGTTTCAAGTTCTCATACCTGTAACTCTTCTCTTATGGCCTGTAACTCTTCTCTTTAGAATGTCATTTCCGAGGTTCGTATTTAAACTATGGTTCAAATTCTAATTTTGATTAAATTCCTCAGACGGAAGACAGTCTTCCATATACTGGTCAATGTTATTTGCTCAGCCAAACATAGTGGCAACATCTGCTGTGATTGTCTTGACTGTTACAGCAAAACAGTGCTTAGTGTTTGTACTTATCATTGTTGCTTGACTGGTAGGATAGCAACTCTGAGGATACAGCCAAAATCCCTTCATTTTGTTGTCCATGATGTGTCGAATGTTATCAACTAAATATATAGAATAATACTGGCTCAGAACACAAATTATTATTGATAAAAAATCTCCAGAAAGTGCCGTCTCTTAGGCAGTAAGGTAAAAATTTAATAACTTTTTTTCAAAAATCATTTGTGTTCATGTCGGTATTATTCTATATAGTTGGCTGGCAAAATCGAACAGTGAGATGTGTCCTTTCAAACAAAATAAAAACTTTTCAAGCAAAGTAAAGCTAACATTTCACTTCATATTTGTTCACACACTTCAGTCTTATGTTGCATTCAGGTTTACAGTAGTTCTGATTGACAATACCCTGTCATATTTGTGTCAAGGAGAGTGCAACCATTACCAGCCAACAGTGTGGTATCCTGCAGATAAGAAAATGTGTGTGCAAAATTGTAAACCTTGGCATGTGGAGTTGGGTTCCATATGTTTCTTGATAAACCCGTCAGCAACGATTCTACTTTTTGTCAGTTGTCATGTCTACTGTGAGTGTGATATTTGAAGGGAGTACAATGGGTCATTTGTATTATTATAGTTTTGTTTGTTAACTCACTGATGAACTTCTGGTTAACATAATTGTTCAATAATATTGTTAGTCAACGTTAGTGTTCCTTTCGTCATTGGTTGGGTGTGTTGGGTTGGTTTGGTTGGTTGGGGACCAGTGGAATCACAAGAAATGCAATGGAACCACTACTGAGGTTAAGGCCTTAATTGAACTGTACAGTAACAAACGACACCCCGCGTTAGGTTTGACTCGTTACACCCACTGAAGATGGCAGTCAGTGGTGCTGCTGAAATGTTTGGTTTAATTGAAAACCTTGCACCATAGCCAAACAGTCCGGCAGTTATTTTAAATTCAAGAGGAGCATAGTTCAAGAAAAGATCTCTTCTGGCACCAAGAAACGTATCCCTCGGAATCACGAAAATTTCATAATAAGTTGTATTTGGATCATATGCACATATGGCTCAGAAACATGGACACTGAGAAAATCAGAGAGGAAGCTACAAACTTTTCAGACGTGCTGCTGGATGAGGACCTTTAGTCACAATGGACAGAAAGAACGCCTAATGATATGGTTTTGAAGAGACCGGATGAAAGAACGATTGTGATTAAAACAATTTTTGAAAGGAGAAGCAGTATGGTTGGTCTTCTACTACGCACACCCCCCTGATCGAGGGAAAGATTGAGGAGCGTAGTGGGAGGGGAAGACCCAGGCAGTAGTAGTACAAAAGGAAGACGCTATGTGGTTATTAAGATACTGTGTTCAAATGGGAAGCCATTCCAAGCCCACCAACCTTTGAGTTGATGAGAGGAGAAGAAGAAGAGACCTTTGCTAGGTATTCACTCAGTGGTGACCAGAATGAACATGATGATCAGGGGGTGTACAGGGGGGAACGAACAGGACTGGACCCCGCCTCCAGAGGCTCGAAAAGTTGGCAAATTTTGTTAAGTATAAAAATTTTAGACTGTTTTATTTATGTTTTTCTAGCTGTGTATGCTAATATAGTAGTAACTCTTTTTTCAATATACAAACAGGTTTATTACACAGGGGGAAATAAATTCAGTCAATAAGTATCTTGTAAACAATGTTTCAATAATGCGTATTTTTATTGTCATTATCATTTAATTTAATGGGACTGATTGCAGGATGTTATCATGCGCTTTTCAGCCACTTTAAAGACGGGTACAGATTGGTCAGCCATGTTGATTATTCTTAACTTGTTTTTTCTTTTGTATGAAGCTGACCCGACCCATACCCCTCCCCCCAAAGCTAAATACATTCTTGTATTTTTTCAAGCCCCAAAAAATATTCTAGATACACCACTGATGGTGATCATGTAAGAAGTACAATATATTGTCATTTTAATTAAACCACTACTTTATGTAAGTTAGGCGCCTAAGCAGTGAAGGTTTCTCCTTGACATCGTGCTGTTACAGTGTCGTTACAGATTTAGCTATTGTCGACAATAGTCTAATAAATATATTTGAAAATATTAATTTATTTTAATACTTTACTTATAGTCTATCATTAATAGATTAAACACAGTAGGCCTTGACATTCTATGAATGAAATGTGACTACCAAAAGGTCATAACACTACGGCCATCTTCAAGAACAAGCATAATTACCTTCTTATGTACATATCTACACATTCTCTCTCTCTCCCTCTCTCTCTCTGGTCTAAGGCATGTTTCCCTTACTCGCAGTGAGTCATATTATTTGATAGAGATGAACATATGTTTACAGTCAACAGAAGGTTAACAATACAGCGACATTTACCTTGACACAGAAATGATGTACTAGACATACATAAACATGCGATATTTCCTTGTTACCTCAACAAAGTGATCTTTCCTATTTACACGGTACATTAAGAGGTACAAGAGAGGGGTTAATCAACTAAGTCAATTCATTAACGGTAATGTTATTTGTGTGTGCATCTGATTTTGTTCAAGTAAGATCATATTCTAATATTGTGGGATTCCGGATGCATAGTTTCTATATTATGATTTGTTTCCAATATTTCAATACCATAATACCATACAATGCCGAACAGAAATATTATACGGTTACCTCAAAACATTACAAAACGTTTAAAAGTATATAATTTTTATCAGTAAACGTCACAGTATAATTCTCACAACAAACCACAAACAAATTTAAAAATGACAGTACTTTAAAAAATGTTAATTCATAAAATCTTACAAAAATTAAGAAGAATCTTACCAGCCTCTGAAGAAGCTTTTTAAAAGCAAAAACCGGTTCATGTTATAAGGTAAAACTTTTATGTTTTTACCCATAAAAATCTTTGTGTTCCGAGTCGGTAGTGAAATAATTATATTTAAAAATTCAGAATAAACTTGCTTGTATTCCGTTTAATGTCTTCCTGTCATTAATTTCAACAATTGTATAAATTTGCAAATGTAGGCCTAATTACTACGTGGTATTTACAAGAGGGGACAAACAAGACTGGATCCCCCAGAGGGTCGAAAAAAGTTGACGAATCTTGTTAATCTTTTATTTTTAACCTGTATTCAGTCAATAAGTATCTTCTACAATGTTTCAGTAACGCATATGTTTTTGCATTATTACCATTTATTTTAATGGGATCGATTTCAGGATGTTATCACACATTTCCAACCATTTTCAACGTAGTAATGTTGATTAGTCTTTACTTGTTTTTACTTCCATGTTCCATAAGGAAATGGAACTATGGTGAGGGCGAAAAAAAATCGTCTTAAGGTAAGGGCTGATTATGATTGTACTACTCTCAAAACATGAAGAAAAGTCATTTTCTGAAAAGTCTATGTGTAGAATTTTTTCTATGGAGAACGATAACTGGCGCAAATTCAAACAGAATCAAATAATTTTTTGCAGATATGTCTGAGTTGTAGAGGACTCAAGACCTATTGATTTTGGTGAGGATCAGTTAAGGGGAAGGGGTAGTTTACCTGCAACATTTTTTTATTTTAACAAGAGTAAAGTATTTCTATGGCGAACGGTAACTGCCACAAATTCAAACAGAATCAAATAATTTTTGCATATGTACCCGATATGTAGTGAGCTCAAGGCGTATTGATTTTGGTATAGATCGGTTAAGGGGAAGGGGTAGTTTACCTGCAACGTTTTATGTTTTAACAAGAGTAAAGTACTTAATTTTGATAAATAATATATCCTGAAAAGAAGGTCATAATAATCCACTGTAGAAAGGTAGATGAAATATCTATAAATAAAAAGGGTGTTGAAGGGGGAGGGGGTAATTTTCTATAAATGAAAATGATAGTTCATGGAGGAGGAGAAAATTTTGTATATGTGTACTACGTTATCGGCAACAAAGAAGTAATTTGTTGTTAACATTCCTTCCCGGGCTGCTTGGCCGTGGTCCAATGTTTTTGCAAAACCAGACTTTTCGGCAGTGCCATCGACTGCCATTATCAGTGAAAATCGAGTACGCTAACGTGAGGCATGTTAGTGACCACAGTACTGTGGTTAAGGATAAAGGAAGAAGTAGTTTCTAGGAAATATTTCATTTCGAAAATGATTTTAAATATAAATCTTAGTACATGGAAGTCATGTGTGGTTCTCCATACCGATATTTTCTTTTCTATTTGAGCCGATTTGGACTACCCCCCCCCCCCCGACCAAATTCTAAATACGCCACTGTTTAGTGAAGTTATGAATGTTAAGACTATCATAAGTCTGCATAAATCCTTCAATTTAACAACAAAGCCAGTTAATAGTACTGTTTATTTTTTAGCATTTAAATAGATTTAAAGGAATAAAATATATTAAATTAATTTAAATAATTACATAAAATAAAATAAAATAATTTAAATTTTAAATTGGGCTTGAGTATCCCAGGTTGGTTTACAAGTGCCATCTTTTACTGAACACTTGTTCTATTTAGTTGTTCAGAATAGAGACGTTGATAAAGTTTCAAGCGCTAGACAGTATGATAAGAATGTTATTATCATCTCAACATATGGTTTGTTTGCGTGCAGTATTGTAATGTTCTATCTAGGTAGTCAAGGCCTTAGTTAATAGTTCGACTGAAGGCGTGTGAACATTCTGCACTGCTGTAACGACAAGTGTGCTACGTTTTTGTACTGACTAGCGTAGTGTTAGAGCTTGATTCCTCTTCACACGCACACACACAATGTGGTATAAAATATATTCTTTTCTACGCCACCAATATCTGACTCTGAATAAAGGACTTGAGAGAGAAAGAGGTTAAAAACAATAGAAATATAATTTCTGGTTGGGAGCAGGGAGAATATTGAGGATGCAGATAATATGGGGCTGCAAATGAACGATTTAGGAAAAGGGACGTAATTACGGGGGGGATGGACGGGACCGGCCCCTCTAGAGGGTCGAAAACCGTTGACGAATTTTGTTAATCTCTTAATTTTTAGGCTGTCTTATTATTACTTTTTTTAAATATACAAACATGTTTATTACACAGGATCTGTGCAGCGTATACTTTTGAAATATGAAATATAGGAAAATCAATTCAGTGAATAAGTGTCTTTTAATAATGTTTGAATAACGCGTATTTTTATTGTGTTGTGTTATTACCGTTTACTTTAATGGGACTGATTTCAGGATGTTATCAAACGTTTTTCAACCACTTTAAAGATAGTAATGTTGATTTCTCTTAACCTTTTTTTTTTTTTTTTTTTTACCAAATTCTATATACACCACTGTTTTAGGGAACTTATGTATGTTAAGACTACCATATTACAAGGCATTCACAAAGATAAATAAGGTGGAACGGCACAATTACAGACACGAACATTTTAGTAAGATGTAAAAAATTGAGCCTCACAAAAATGAAACTGCATACGAGCAATGAACCTCTCGGTAGTATGATACGCCTATACATAAATTTGTACAATTTCTTTCACAAGAGCAGAGGAAGAAAAATTGAAAAAAGAAGGTAGTGAGAAAGTTATGTAGGTCGAAGAAGATGAGGACTAAAGGAGCTTACAAATCAAGAAAGAAATGGAAAAATAAATGACGAGGAAATCGTTAGGTTTATTGAATTACAGAGAGAGGGAGAGATTGAAATGGTCCCAGCAAATAAGCAGACAAGAAGGGAGTGGTGTTCTAAAAATGATTATGAAATGAAAATCTCAAGGGAAAAGACATAGGTAAAGACCGTAGGTGAAGTTGGAGAATCAAACCAGAGATGTCCCGAAAGCTATGAAAGTGCGGGTGAAACGAGATAATAAAGGATAAGAAGGCCTGGGGAGGGGGGAGTGAAAGAAGCGATGAGCAAGTGTAATATTTATCGGCCGAAAAGCACGGAAGAATTAATTTAAAGGAGTATAGGAACTTAATAGTGATGACAATGATATACCACCTATTTATCTACAGGATCCCAAATCGATAAGGTTGATGACAAATCTCACACGGGTCCTAAATGACTACGTCTTTTAAAACACTAGCATACAAAGGAGTACACGAACGAAATGCTGTTCTACGTTTGTATACAATCTACGAGGTTTGATCAAAAAGGTTCGTGCAGTTGTTGTTTATTTTAAACACTATGCCTTCATTCATCGACACTTATACTACCCCCTTCAAAGTAGCCTGTGTCGAATGTAACACAATTAAGCCGGACGTTTTGCAGTCTTCAAAATATTTAAAGCATGCACTTTTTGGTACAGCCTTGAGCTCGCTTAGCGATTTTCGTTTCACGTCTTCAGCAGTCGCGAAACATTGTCCTTTCGTGGAAATTATCACCATTGGGAGGAGGAAAGATCGCGTCGGGGCATATCTGGTGAATACGGCAGTTGCCGTGTCATCATTATGACGTTTTCGTTTGTCTAGCCTGGCAAAATTCTTAACAAGCAATGACGACGTGCGCCCATGTGCATTATCGGGCTGGAATTTTCATAAATTATTCTTCCGTAAATCTGGCCGTTTTCTACGAATAGCTTCATACAAATGGCGTAAAGTGTCCGAATAGTACTCTTTCTTTACAACTGCTCGTAGGGATGAAATATCGTGGACCACAAAAACATATTCTTGGATTTCGTTAACATAACCACACTGAAAAAATAGCCACAAATTTTAAAAAGCAGGATACATAATAGCATACAAACAAAACAGAATACACACTATCAAAACACAAACACAAAGCACAAAACAAATTTGATCTACCTGGTGTTTACAAACTAAATTGCTCAGATTGCAACAAATTCTACATAGGCCAGACACGACGTTGCTTCAAACAAAGATACATTGAACACACAAAGGCACTACACTCCGCTACCGAATCCACCTTTGCAAACCACCTCATTGAAGCAAACCACACATACACAAACATCGAAACAACATGGATATTCTACAAGTACACACAAAAGGCCGAAAACTAGACACTCTTGAACAATTGGAAATATACAAACACATAAAACCGACATCATAAACGAACAGACACAATTCAAATCACACGTATTATTCGAACACATCACACCCAAACACACAACATCGATCCTTCAAAAGTCGACGCCGTCGCCAAGAACAAGACGGACAGCACTCCCAGTGGCAGCTTGTTCCGAGTCGGTAGAGACATGCTTATACGCTTACAAAAAAATAATCTTCATCTGACAACCACGATATTCAACTCATTTACGGCAGTCTTTGAAGCTTGTAAACCGCTTGTTCACGCACAGCAGTCTCGCCAGAAGCCTTCTGAACACGTTTACCAGAACAGAGCAGTGTATCTCACAGTTTACACAAAACTGTATCCATGTTCTTCAATCTTTCAATGCAGATTCCAAAATATCGCCTAATACACCTAAGGACGACTTACTCAATTAGCTGTGAAATCTAAACTATGCATCAAATAGGGCTAAGATTTTAGACGATTGTCACTAACATGTGTACCAACATCACGTAAAAACAGTTTTTTAATCGGACACTTGTAGCAGTGGAAACTGTGAAAACCTTATCACAATTTAACCTTGTTAAAAAATTGATGAAATTTTTTATCAAACCTTGTATAGGCCTATAACAAAAATTTATCCTTTGTTACGGTGGTAGAAAATTAATTGCAAACGAACAGCAGGAACTACTTGAAAATCAATACACATATGGCGATAAAATACTACAGAATCTAATCGGTAAATGTCAACAAGAATGTTAACGATAGCGTTTGCGACTAAGGTGACCAGGTTAGCACAACCACACGTCAAGCAACGGGTTTACTGCCACTATCCTTGACTTTTGCATTTGTTCCTACTTCCTTATCGTCCAAACTGGGCAATTGCAATGGACTGTAAACATTCTGCTTACATTCTTCACACTAACAATAACAAAAATCACAACAGTTTAATGTCAACTACATTTAACATACGATATACAATCTCGCACATTCCTAGAATACGGGTCTGCCATACAAAAATGTCCGTATCTCTGCAATTTCTTAAGCTATCACGGCCAGTCCGAACATTGTTAAACTTATTATTATTAGCCGGGCTGTTAGCCCGTTGTTGTGGACAGACGTTTCGGGCCCACCGTCGGAGGCAATCTTCAGACCATCTTCAGTCTGACCGTCTTGCTAGAAAATGTTTGGGAAGATGTCCGCCAATTAGGTAGAGACTAAATCTAGTAATAATACAATATTTTCAACACTGTCTGTATCTCTGTTTATTTACGTGTAGCTTGTAAGCGCGCTTATGACTGCCTATCTACGATAAATTAATGATCACAGAATATATGGAAACGTAATGATCCCAGACGTTATCTGGGATACTGGAAAGAGCGGCACCTACGATCAGAGGTTTATCGAGACGTCTAGACGCGCCTCCTGGAAAAGAATGTAAGCAGAGGATTCTGGCAGAACAGAATGAGGACTTATGAAGTTTCTTAAAGAAGATATCTGAAAAAAAATATTATGGAATAGCCTGGTCTGCGGCTGGAACTTTTATTACTTATTATCTTACTGCAAGAATTCGGCAATAGTCGGAAATTTTGTTAGGAGAAAGACTATGGGAAGGCCAAGTTCTTCTGCCAAGCGGCCGAAGAAAGTGATTTCAAAAGGTACAGGGATCTTTCAACGGAGAACAACAACAGAATCACTTGAACATGGTCATCCACTATATCTGGATTAAGATTTCAAAAAGAAAAGGAAGAACAGAAGACACATTAACGGCAGATCTAGCGATGAATTTGACGAATTTGTGGTAACTACGAATCGTGAAGAGGGGTCACATCTGTTAACCAAGGGCTTGGATGACATATGATACCCCCCCCCCCCCAGCTTGATGACTTTTGTATATGTTCTTACTTATTTATCGTCCAATCTAGGCAATTACAATGAACTGTAAACATCCTGCTTACATCCCAAACTTGACGAATAACCCCCCTCCCAAGGAAAGGTATTTAAAATTAAAAGAAAATGTCATTGTAATAAGCGTTTTTATTTACAAATAACCTAAAGCTAAAAATAGTACAGTTTGCAAATAAATTTTCATTTGAAATTAAACAAATAAATAATCTAATGAAATTAATACATGTAAGACAGTATTTCAAAGCAAAGGAACAAAATATCAACAATTGTAAAGAATAGAAGGACTTCATCAAATAATGGTTGGATAAAGTCCTAGGTTGAAATGCTAAGATTGCTTCCATTCTTTGCTAACAAATCATGAACTTTTATTCAATTTTTTATTGCAACGTAGGTATGATTTTTCATACTTTTCTAAAGTTTTTTGTCAATCCCCCAAAAGTTTCAATGACGCAGTTTGCGTCACGAACTCCCCCCTGTGGACACCCCTGTATTAACGAGTGAAACGTTCAGTCACAAAAATGTAACTGTATAACAAATAGAGGAAGAAAAAAATACTTCCTTTTCAAGTAATTTCTTTCAGAAATCTGAAATAAACTTTTTACTACTCATAAACAAGGTTTCCGAATACATCTTAACATAAAGCAGAATTAAGGTTTTAAGAATTTGTGAATAGGATCGTGAGAATTTTTTTTTTATTTTGGGAGGAAGGTAATTTCTCTCCTACCCTCCCCAACATTAATCTACGAGGCCTTACATGCAACTCGTAATGACTGACTCTCTGTATAAAGTCATCATCATCATCTTTACATCACAGCATAGGCAAGGTGCTCCTGATCAGCCTTCAAAGATCCTCCAGCCACCTCTTCCTGGATCTACCCACCGTTATTTGTAATCTTTTAACTTTCATGCAAGTTAAAAGCTTGTAACTCTTCTCTTGGCCTCATTCTTTATGCGGCCAAGTTTAGAACACATTTTCACTCCTCTTAAGAACACCATTTCCGAGACCTGTATTTTACTTTCTTGTTTTTTGGTTGTTGTCCATAATTGACACCCATATGACAGTACACGGATTGTCATAACTTTGTAAAACTTAAATTTTGTATTCCGACGAACCTTGTTTTTAAAAATACGGTTGTCTGTCCCACAGTCTCTGTATAAAGTTTGATTTTTTTCATTTCGATGGTGTACACGTATTTCTTCGTGAACCGTAAATAGCACAAAAAATTCAAACAGGATTTGGCTGCAGTTAACAAAGTACAATGTTTCCTTTTTTAAACGGAAAACACAAAAAAAATTATCATCGTTTACTTGCGACAAGTGTTTTCATTATTTATTTTAAAATAAAACACACTTCACGCGTCTGAAACAGATAAAAAAGTAATTACATTGTTACGTTTAACTGATTACTTTATGTTTTGAGTACATTCGAACTCCGCACATCGCGTGTGAAGAGGGTAGTGTCTACGCAGGAGTTACCTAACAATTTAGATAGGTAGCTATCTGGCGAGTGAAATTTATCCATTTTAAACGGGTAATAGTTTTATAACAACCACTTATTACCTAATTATCACGACATGTGTCACTGTTCCCACTCGAACAAGATAAAATGTCGTTATTTTTTATTTCTGTAGAAACGAATTTTGTAAACTGTTCACACATGCGCACACGCACGCAAACAAAACCCGTTTTTAGGAACGGTACTCTGTTGTGTGTGTATGAGTGAGAGAGAGGTAGATAGATAGATAAATAGAGAGAGAAAGAGTCAGACAGACAGGGAGAGAGTCAATTTCTCGAGACAAATAGCATTAACAGAAGTTGAAGGGATGATGCGGTACTACAGAATTTAAGAGACGCACTACATGGCTGTTACAGATGAAATAGTCAGACGTGAAACAGTTCGTGCAGATCGTAGTGGCAAAGCAGGAACAGAGGTGTGAGGTGACAAACCATGACACACCAACCGTGCAACTGTTCTGAACACAAAATAATTGGTCCGAAAACAACGCGTCAAACAACGCGTATGCTCAATGAGATCTTTTGACACAGCCCAATCAGACACCCGATTCCTGCCAAATTGTTTTAGCTGTACAATTGTGAGGAATTACAGTTATATCGATGTTTACAGCTGTGAGAAAACTCTGTTAGCTGCAGGCGGAATCCAAGTTTCGGACGTATCAGTAACCAGGGATGCAGATGACACGCGTATCGAGAGAAAATCCAGCGAAGAAGAAAAATAAATATGCAGCTACAAGCTTATAGACGGAAATGAAGGGAAAACGGGTACGTTCAAAGATCTTCTAAAGCTGTACGATTACAGAGGTGAAGCACGCTAAATAAATAAAAATATGTTAAGCAGACTATCTACTTATGGGTGAATCCTCTATCCGGACTGCTTCCATCCTAATCCTCTATCCGGACTGCTTCCAACGTAATCCTCTATCCGGACTGCTTCCAACGTAATCCTCTATCCGGACTGCTTCCAACGTAATATTTTTCTTGTTTGACGTTTCTATCCCTGGAAGCTGTGAGTCTTTCAACCGCCACTCACAGCTTCTGAGGTCGATTCAGATTCCATTACGATGGAAGCAGTCCGAATGGAGGATTTACCCGTAAGAAATCACCCACCGCTTTGACGTTTTCAATAACAGATTATCTACTCTATAAAAGAAAGTTTTATAGAAATGCGTTTCTGGAAACGATACAGTACACGTTTCCTTTGACTCGGTACATTAGTAGTGACCGGTTGGCGCAGACATCCAGTTCAGTCCTGGGTTCGTATTCAACAGTGGCGTGGCGTGGGTACATAACACTTTTTGCCGGTTGTGATAGGCCTAAAACTTAAACTAAAAATTAATTCGCATTTTTTCTAGTACCAAGTGTTCTTTTTAGGGGCAAAATATTCTTTTTAGAGCCAAAATAGTTTTTAAGAGCATTTTATATAATTCCCTGGCAGAAGAAAAGAGTACCGGTTCAACGGGATCTGACTCCATTATACGTACACAGAATAAATGAGAACACAAATAATCGAATTAAAAATAGTAAAGACAAACAGAGAAACACATAACTAAACGAACAAAACACAAATAGGTAGGTAGTAACTGCTGCACGTTGGTTCCGAAACGAACATAGCTGCTAACTGAGCGTTTTGCCGGTTTATACAGCGGCAACACATTGGGTAGAAGAATGTGTCCCCCTCTCCGCAGTTTGTACAGTAACAACTACTAAGAGGTAAATGATCGTACGCAGTAAAACATTGCCGATGTCTAAGCCGGCAACACAAGAGGTGCAAGTGCCCAGCAGTTCGAAAGCAGTGCTACGCTTTTCTTCAAGTTTCTCTACTAATATTGTTCGGATTTCAAATTATTCAATAACTAAAGAGTTTGTTCTGTGATATAATTAATATTATTTTCTCTTATTTCCAGTACTGTTGCCCCCGGCAACAGCGGTTACATGGACGCCACGCTGCTGGTATTCATATTAGGACGACATCCAGCTCGACTCTGGACACGCTTAGTCCTGATGGATACCTTCCGTCATCAGCTGGGGAAGGGAAAGGCATAGTGCTAGCAGATTGCATTACTGCTTACGTAATGTATCCCCTTCAGGGACCACCAAACCCTGAGAGAAACGGGCAAACTTAAACGTAGTGGGAATGAGATTTTATGACGAACAGTGGAATGGTATAAGTATAGACAGCGCCAAGTAACATATTGTCGCCGTCATCGTGTGACACGATACATTCAAAGCACCATGTAACTGTTTAAGTAATTGTTAGTAGTGTAATTGGGAAATTATATTATTATTGTATTTCTATATTGTTACTTTTATTGTTGTATATTTCAAAATGGCACTCAACAAAACAATACGGGGAGAAAAATACGTGTTATGAAACAATAATATATAATATTATATATTATCAAATTATAATTACTTCTGCAAGTAGTTGATATTATTTTTATAGTTTCAATGACCTGACGCGCGTTTACTGATTGCATCCCAGTATCTTCAGAGGTTTATAAATGAATTAACAAATAAACGAAACTATTATATTTTCAATATAACCGTCAAAACAGCTGATTAAGTAAATAAACATTGAAACAATCGATAATTTAAATCTAATTACAGTACATCGATTATTCGTTATTTTATATTAAATCGAAACAAATTTGTCTTATTATTCGTTAGTATAAGTATTGAAATCGAATCAATTCGATTATTTGTTAATTAATTTATAAACCTTTGAAGATATTGGGATACAATCAGTGAAACGTGCCTCGCGTCGGGTCAATTAAGCGATAAAAAATAATATCAACTGCTTGTATAAGTAATTATAATTTGATAATACATTATATTATACAATAGTACTGCAAAAATCTCATCCAGATACTTATAATGAAATGATGAAATAATAATAAAAAAGAAGAAAAATAAAAAATACTAAATCCCAGAAGAATGGAAGGTGGGCTTAATACATCCGCTGCATAAGAAGGGTGATAAGCGAAGAGGTTAACAACAACTCCAGAGAAATATCTTTACTTCCAGTTGAGTATAAAATATTTCAAACATTCTAGTGAACAGAGTAGAAAAAACATTGGATAGCAATTTGGGTGAATATCAGGGTGGCTTTAGGAAGGGCAGATCCTGTCCAGAACAGTTATTCACTCTGAAGTCAATAATCCGTCACAGGCTACTGAATTCAAAGGAGAATGTAGTAATGTTTGTTGATTTCAAAAAGGCCTTTGATTCTGTTGATAGAGAAACTATAGACAAAATAATCCGAGAATTTGGTGTTAAATCTAAATTGGCAAATCTAATCCGTGAAACCCTTACGGACACAGTCTCAAAAATAAAATTCATGGGAGAAATATCTCAACCGTTCAAAATAAATACAGGTGTAAGACAGGGTGATGGTTTATCCCCAATTCTTTTCAACTGTGAGAAAGTAGTGAGAATTTGGATTGAAAATTAAAGGAATGCAAAATGTCACCAATCATGTTGGGAAGAAGGAACAAACGTATTGAAATAAACTGTTTGGCATTTGCAGATGACTTTGCTATACTTTCTGAACATCTGACATCTGCAGTAACACATGTCAATTTTTTTGAGAACACAGCCAATAGAACAGGCTTAAGAATTTCTGCAGAAAAAACAAATTTCTCACAAATATTAAAAATGCGCCAAAATTCTTGGTAACAGATATTGGTTGAATAGAGATGGTTCGAAAATTTAAGTATATAGGAGAAATAATTCAAGAAAATGGTTTAGAAAAATCTGCTATAGAAGAAAGGATTCATAAGATGGAAAGGGCATATGGTATAACTAAAGATATTTACAATAAAAAGTGCATATCTAAAAATGGGAAAATAAGGCATTACAGTACAGTAGTGAAGCCAGAATGCCTATATTCAAGTGAATGTCAAGCATTGAATTATAATTTAGACAAACTAGAAATATTGGAAAGACGAACTATTCGGAGAATATTAGGCCCTCGAAAAACTTCAGAAGGTTGGAAATTAAGAAGTAATGACGAAATATATCAAATTATAGAAAATATAACAGAAACAATGAGAAAAAGAAGACTATTATTTTTTGGACATTTATATAGAATGGACGACAAAAGATTAACAAAGCAGGTCTTCAAATATCTGTGGGGGAAGAAGTCAACATCAAGTTGGATTAAAGAAGTCCAAAAGGATATAGAAAAAAATAATATACACGCAGAAGAAGCAATTGAAAGAGAAGTTTTTCGGGCAAAAGTTTTAAAAATGGAAAGCCCCAGGGTAGGAGAGAGAAAAACCCAGGTTCAAAGTGGACTGAAGACACACAGTGAAATGATAAAAGAATATTGGAGAAATAGAAAGGAACAAAGAATAAAGAATTGAAATTGCCATGTGGTGCTTAGATGGCCGATACAAAAAAAATAAGTAAATAAATAAAACTGAGTAAATAAATATTTATTTAATCAGTACAGTCACAATTTTACAAAAACCAGTATACATAATATGTTGAATGTAAATTTCAATAAATACGACTGTTCCAGAAAGAAAGATGTCTCAACAGAAGGAATTCAGGTACAATTAAAGATTGCTAGTGAGGAGTTAAAAGTTAGCAACACTGAATTAAATGGACAAATCAATGAAAATAGTAACAAAATGTGTGTGCGCGCGCGCGCGTGTGTGTGTGTGTGTGAGGCGTAGAAATTAGTGGCCAGACAGAGATAGTTACAAATCAACATCGCATTGTACCCCATCGTTAGCATACTCCCGACTGAATGGTTAAGTTTTGCACGTTTACTCTTTTAGTTTCAAACGCCGCAATTATGAAGCAATATTTAAATTTCAAATTTTTATTCTAATAACTTTCCTGAATTTTAATTATAGGCCTTAAGGAGGGAACTAATCTTAACAATTACGTCATTACTGGACGCCTCGCAGTTAGACTATTGGATAAAAAAACTCTTATTACCTATGCAAATTAACGAAGCGCGTACTGTTTGCACGGACGAAACGGTCACGACGATGAACAAGGTCTTTCTGTGTACTCACTGTTTAGGATCGACCTCGCGGTAGTAAATATTAATTATAGGTTTAATTCTGTGCACTCACTATTTAGAATCGAATTCACGGGCTATAAATAGTTTGTTTAAAATTCAGTTTAACAATGTAGCCTCTTGTTATAATTGTCATTCCCATTCACCATTATTTTTATAATACTCTTGCACGCTCTTACAATGTGATTGTACGCTCTTGTTTTTATAATGTTCAATACATCATAAATGTATATAACCCTCTACATAATAAATGTTGTAAATTTCAATGCTCATTATCAGAATTCCCCAAGGTAGCCTTATTGTATCAGCCGAAAGGGAAGAGAAGCCTGGAAAGACCCAAGAAGAGATGGTCCGCATTTCCAGTTTGGAGCCGGGACAGACTAAACAGTCTAAGCCGTGAAGAAGAAGAAGAAGAAGAAGAAGAAGAAGAAGAAGAAGAAGAAGAAGAAGAAGAAGAAGAAGAAGAAGAAGAAGTGAAAATGAACGAATGAAAATGTGTCAAGTGCCAGATCATTTAAAAACACAATAAAACTTACTTTAACTGTACTATCAAGTGGTACCCACGTGATAATTTCAAGACGCCCCCAGGTGATGCGGCTCTCCTGCGTTGAGAATCACTACTTGGGTAAATGACAGTTGATAAAGTATTTTATTTACGTTGATCTACAATCTCTATTTAAACAATATCGGCAATAAAAATAATGATCTAAGCGAAAGGACTTATTGAATTTTTTATTGTTTTATTTAACCACGTAATCCAAGCACTACGTATAATCCAACGGTCTTTGTATTATTAAGTCGGTTCGAGATACAATCATTTTGTGACTCAGAAAATTAAACAACCTAAGTTATAATGTGTTTTCCAACGAAGAAATTGATCGATTACGCTAAGACCGACCGTCATATAAATAAATAAAATAAAAGGTATTTGTGTTTCAAATGTATTAATGAAATCTATTTACAATCATATTTGTTCACATTATTCTTGTATATATATTTTTTGTTATTAATAATATTATATAAAACTTTTCTTACAAGAATATTTTTTGCATTTTTTTAAATATTTTATACTGTTTCGATAGTTTAAACTATCATAAATTACAAACTGATAAAATTTTATTAATTTGTAATTTCTGATGATGATAGTTTAAACTATCGAAACAGTGTAAAATATTAAAAATATACAAAACATGTATATTCTTGTAAGAAAAGTTTTATTTATTAATAATATAATAATAACTCTATTTAATAATTACTTTAAAAATCGCCAATTAAAACAATTTCAGCACAAACTGGACTATGTAATTTCTGAATATCATAACTGGTTAGTTAATTTGATTAAAAATAATATGGTAAAGTCACCTACCAGCAAAGTATCGTACTCGTAGGTTAGACTGTTATAAGTTTGAGTATTTGTGGCTGTAACCTAATGTAAAAAAAAGAAGGCTAGACAATGAAAACGTGGTCACGAAATCCAAAATAAATGTTAAGATTTCTGAAATTTGGCCGACTCATAGCACACCGAAATATTTTTTGGAGTGATCGCCTTGGTGGCAGAGCTGTCAGTTAGCTGTTAAAACAGCGTACAGAACTGTAAGCAAACTGATATTAATGACTTTGATCAAACTAAGTCATCGATATCATTTTGACTAGAAGATAGGCGACAAATTCGCCACCCGTTTTCAAAAGATGAGAGACAAGAAGACATGTGAAACAGTTTTTGGCGACAACAGTAATCTTGGTTATGTGATAATTTATTCACTTTAGCCTGATTTTCTTAGGGCAAGCTCTGCTTGCGTTGCTTGTTCTGTGGATTAGCCTCTGATTTTACATACGTGAATACGAACGAGGTGCTTCGTCATCTACTATTTACTATGAGTAAAGATGCAAACATCGTTTTGTGACAATGAAACCCCATTTTTTGTGACAAAAAATAAACCCCGGAATTAAATGTACACCATCCAGTCAATGTATCAATACATTGTAATACACTTCTTGCTAGGCCTTTGTAAAAGAGTTAAAATTATTGATTTGAAAATTAAGTTGGCCTATGAGCATGTGAAAAATAAGATCACAAACTATCTTTATCAAATATGATATATATTAATTTCTATAATAGTTTATGGTACTTATTCTAGTGTACCGACTCTTGATTTACCTCAGGGCGCCAGTAATAGCAAACACAAATTAAAGTATGTTAATCACTTTAATGACAATTTGTATTTATACATTACAAAATTAAAATCTTCTTATATGAATTGAATTACTTATTGAACAAAATTAAATATGATTAACTAGCAATGAGTCCTTTATGACAGATTGAGTCACTATGTTGCATACAACATATGTTTATTTATCAAAAACATAGAATTTAAATGTTCATTATTCTTTACTTGCGTAAATCCTTCCAAAGTGCGTGGTCCTGAAGCTATTATAGATCGGTGGTTCGTCAGCAGCCGTCGTCGTGTTGATTCTGGTTAAACTTGCACAATTCACTTTATCACAAGTGCACTACACTAACATATGGATTATACTAGGTACAAACTACCGTTAAATACGAATTCAGCCAATCCGCTTAACTACAACTTCCCGCGTAACGTATGACGCTTTTTCTAATTCGCCCAACGTTTCTCCGCGCACACGTGTTTACAGAAAGTAGCGTCTCTCGCTATCTCACTTGCACAACAAGATCGCTTTCCCACGCCAGCTATTGTTATATGCACTTAGGTTTTACAACATTTGGTAAACACCCTTACCATCTGAAACATAATACAGTTTATGACAGTAGTGTCCCAAATCGTGCCTCAACATACCGTACATGCATTATCGAGCTTTTAGCAAGTAATTCTGTTTTCACATTATTGCTACCTCGCTTTCTAGCGCCTCTCTGCTTTCTCACGCACACCCTTATATCTATTTTCAGCATAGCTTATTTATTAAAATTATAACTAGGTCAAATTTTCCGTTACAACATTGTTATTTGCGGATAATCAGGTTATTATGCACAGAAAAGAGAAAAAGATCTCTAGTTAGCGGTTTTCCACTGGGTCCAAATATGCAAAGAATATAATCTTAGAATATCAACCCAGAAAACAAACGTTATGGCCTTTAGAGGAAAGAATCCGATACGTTCCAAGATAATTAAAAACAATCAGTCTACAGAATATGTATCCCATTTAAATTTTCTAGGGCTCGATGTAACTTCTGAGTATGACAACGACATCGATGTAAAAATAAATAGATTACAAATGATATGCGGCACTATACACAGGACAATTGGAAATAAGACAAGGAAAGTGACCAAGAAGTAATGGCAACATCTGTTTTAACTTATGGAAGTGAAAATTGGACTATGACGAGAAATGATGAGCGAATAATACAAACAAGTGCAATGACATTCTTGAGAGAAACCAAAGATTGCACCCTTAGAAATCAAATACGAAATGAAGATAGATGTACGTACGAGTTAGATATATATTCTATGGCCAGCAGAATAAGGAAAGGACAAATAAAATGAAGCCAGGATATCGAGAGAATGGAAGATATGAGACTACCTGAACAAGTAATAAGATACAGACCTCAAGGAAGACGAGATATAGGTAGGGCAAGGATGAGATGGCTTCAGTGAAGGCGGAACAGGCTGTAAGGCTATATCTTGACGTGGAGAAGAAGA
Organism: Magicicada septendecula; assembly: GCA_034769895.1. Taxonomy (NCBI): domain Eukaryota; kingdom Metazoa; phylum Arthropoda; class Insecta; order Hemiptera; family Cicadidae; genus Magicicada; species Magicicada septendecula. The sequence goes on along the minus strand of CM068370.1, from coordinate 41,447,366 downwards.
GGAAGAAGAAAGATGCAAACATCTTTTCTCTACCTCACCATACATGTCCTACTTACACGATTTCCTGTATCTACCCCGTTTCCGTCCCCTAGTTAGAACCCAATCTAAACACTTTTTGAGCCAACGATGCCTCAGGCATTCGTTCCACGTAGCTGTACGATATGAGGAGTGTCCCAATATTTTGCAGTTACAGAGGTGTTCCATGGTATCTGCTTTATCGAAAAATGTTGCTAACGCAGCCTTAGGCAGTTGGAAAAGACGCTGTCGTGTGGTCGCGAAATGACGACTATCTTTACACGCTTGTGTACAAGCATGAACATGTTGTAAGAACGAACGAACAAGACTCCAATTACATGATACAAAAAATCCATGAACCATACAAATCTTGGGGCTTACATAAATTTTGGAAAACCGAACAGTAAATTATTGGAAATGAAATAACCTATGTGACAGTAGATTCGCAGCTATAAAAGATAGTACTCTTTTTAGGTACAGTGTCAAGAAAACGTTTAACGCGAAGTGACAGGGACCAACTGTTTTTTCGTTTTAACAGAATTTCGTGTTAAACGTACAAAAAGTGAAACAAAATGAGATAAATGAACAAATAATGTATACACCACTTACTGTATTGTGTAGTAAAATAAAGCAGTAAAGAATATTGAGAAGGTGCTTGTATGTAGCCTAAACGTCTTTACTTATCCTCCTGCACAAATTCTGGTTAATTTTGGGGGAGAAAATATGGTTAATTTTTCTTAAAATTTAGTATAGATGTTCTTAATAACGTAATAAAATCGTAGCTGTTCTTAGCTTAGTCTTACGATTTAGGTTTTCTTGTTTGGTATTTTAGTATGTGTTTTAAAGTTCCTATAGTGACAATGTTCAATTCTTTTTAAAATAGTTCGTTATTTTCTTTAGTACACAATTCTGCACTACTTTATACTAAAAAAATTGGTCAAACATTTCACCTTGCAAGTAGGCCTCTAGAGCTCGACGAGCACAACTCAGCAATGAAAGTATAACCTATCGATAGCGGTAAGAAATCGTATATTTTCACAGTCATTTTCAGTGTCAAGTTCGCCGGCACTCTCATAACTTTCACAGCATTTAATTTGCACTGTTCTGGGGCGTGCATGTATGGATTGTATGGATTTTGTTGAAAGCCAGCAACAAAATTATTACAACAAAAGTTTTCGTGTTAACCGATATTTTGTAGGTAAAACTTTCGTGTTCACTGAAAAAGTGTAATTTTAAAATAGAAGCAACGATTGGGGACCTGAGCCGTATTTCGTGTTAACCGTTTTAGTGTTAAAAGTTTTCCACTGTATGTTGGGATAACATTAACTGAAGACGACAGAAGTGGGGAAGATTGTTCTGCCGCCTTAGAAAAGGTAGTCAACAGTGACTCTAAAACTTGGAAGATAAATAAAAAAATTAAAAAACTCCCGAACGCTCCAAGCATGGAAATGGGCGTCTAAAGAAGGCTTCCAGGTTCCACTGCGTTAGAACTAAAGGTATCAGGAGGAAAATTCATGTAGACAATTTTAGCTACCATATATAAGGAAACATCTTTCGAATTCCCAGATTAAAAAAAAAATTGAATGGCTTTTCGTGGAAATGATCCCATACGGGCAAAAATTGTTATAGATGGTACTGTCCTGGAACAAGTTAGCAATTTTGAATACCTGGTCTACAGTGTGTCTTATAATGCATGCAACGACGTTGTGAATAAGTTGCATAAGTTCAACCTTATGTGCGGGACCACTAGGCGAACCCTTAAGTCAGAAAGAAAGGAACACGCCTAAAATTCTACAAGGTGATGGCTCTTCCCACACTTCTTTATGGGTCTGAGAATTGGACTTTAACGAAAGGCCAAGCCAGTCGCATCCAAGCGGCTGAAATGAGATTTCTCAGGCACGTGGCAGGGTATACTCTCCATGACCATGTGACTATTTTAAAATAGGAAATGTAAAAGGGAGAGAAATTGAAATTTTTAATCGCACATTTAAACTAATTTTAAATCCCTTAATTACTTAAAATAATATTTAATAACTAGATTAACAAGACAAAAAGAATGCGAGTGCAAAGTAAAGAAACCCTTTAATAATTTACGTTGCATCGACATGCGAATACCGGAATCAACTTGCATACCGGCCCATAAACTAAACAAATATTTTCGTAAATTTGAAATTAAATAAATAATAAAACAACAACATAGTAGTATACTATAATTAATTCTGAAGTAAAGCGTAGCTTTGGATAATTATAATGTCAAACCTTAATCCCGTAAATATCAAATAAATGTGGAACTACTTTTATGGTGAAGAGTAAACTACGCCAGGTTACAAATCTACCCCTTAACTAAGCCCACTTGAAATGGAGCGGTCAACCCATAAGCTGCGCACAGCAGTAATGTGGAACGTTAAAAATAGTTTGTCTCCTAAAGTGATTAATCCGTCAGTTAAGACATAGAGGCATTCTTTATACTATTAAACAATGTGTTGCGTTAATATAGTTAAACCGCGATTCATATAAATATGTTGTAAACGAGTAAGAAAGAATAATGAAAATTGAGCGCCTTTGGATCTCTACAAAAATCTTAAAATATAAAACTTATGTAATTAAAACTGTGGTAAGAGCATAAAGTGAAGTGCAACAAATAAACAATCATGTGAAGTGGATACAGGTGAATAAAACTTTTGTGTTAATCATTCAAATCAACGAGCTATTACTACCAGTTAGCCAAGAGCAGAGAACCAGGACCCACAATGATCTAAAAGACTTCAGGACTACACCATCCCCGGATACGAAGATAACGAGAGATACCTGACCTACATCACACATGCTGCAACCAAGAACCGAGGACTGGAATAACGAGGAGCTGGAGGATATCACAGGTGACACGGAGGCATGCCTTCCGTGGTTATGAAATACTAAATACTATATACAACAAAAGACAATTAAATTAACACCTTTAAGACATTTTAATTACTGACAGTAATTGTTTTTTTTTTAGTAAAAGAGTTAAAGCTCTAAACTGTAAAGCCTTGTTGTTTAAAAAGGGAAATAAGTCCATTCTTCTAATGGCACCACTTCAAGAAAAATATATGGATATGTGACCATTCTTAATATACCTTTTGAAGTCCCGGATCCATGGAAAAGTTAAACAGATGTACATCTATATTTTGAGGGCCCTTGTAATTGAACAAAACATAAAATCATTTTGTAAACTATTGAAACACAAATGTTGATAACCATAAGTAAAGATGCTAATATCAGTAAATAATAAAGAGATGTCATGGTCAAACAAAGATGAGTGAATAAGTCTACAAACCCCTGCCAATTTTCCTTAATTCTAGAGATCCTATATAATATTTGTTTATTTTCAGTTATTGTTGATTTTGTTAAGAATATGGCAGCCTGTTTAATTGACCTGAGCCAATTAACCAGGTTCCCGATGTTATAACGAAGAGACGTTATAATCATAGAATAAACACACATATACGGCAGGAACTGAATATTATAAGTATACTCGACACGATCGCCCAGTATCGGCTGAATTGGTGGGAACATCTTTGCCGAATGTATGATTGCCGCATCCCCAAACAACTCTGGAACTATAAGCCGAGGGGACGGAGAGGTGTGGAACGTCCGAGGAAGCGTTGGAGTGACCAGCTCTAACCTTTGTCTATTTGAGACCGGACAAAACCATCCTTGGTTTATTCCGTGAAGATGATGATGAACAAAATTGAATACAAATCGATGCATGTAGATTTAATTGATAGAATACTGACATCGTGATGAAAAACACAAAGAGACAATGAATGAATGACAGGTGGCCGCCGCTGGGGAACTAATGATAATGTAATGACACGAATAAATTCTCCGAAACGATAACAAAGAAAACAAAACACAAACTGCTAATTTCACGATAATAATTGCTGACTTTTTCAACGAACGCGTAGGAATTCGCTTAATACAGGTTGTGCGCGGCACACCTATTGGCAGACACTCTCGACTCCATTGGCAATCGTTTGCGATGTTTCGCAGCTAATAACTACGTGAAAACGAAGAATACGTTTTACTACGCTTAAATATATATTCACAAATACTCTTGGAATACCACAGCGTGCAATGACGAAACGTTAATGAGCAACAATGATAGGTTGTGTTACAATCTCTTCAGGAAGAACTAGAATCTGGTGGCAAATATCTACGACGTGTAATAAGCGCGACCGTTAGTTCTTGGTTGCTCTAAGATACGGCACACTGTAAGCTCTAAAATAAATAGATTACATAAAATTCCTTCATGGAAGAAAACAAGGGTAAGGCATAGAACAAGGACTGTTTTTTTAAAATACATGTTTCTGTTCTTACTAATACTAATTTGGTTGATTAAAGGAATTAAAGCAAATTATTATTCGAAAATTTGAGAGGATGTAAATTTTCGCTTCCAAATTATCAATACATCAGTAAGTTTGTGCGGTTCGAGCCGGGCCCCCCCCCCCCCCCGTTTGGTACATTGTAATAAACTGTAAGCAAATTATATGCAATGAATTTAAAAAACAGTATGCTATTTACCTAAAATTCATAATATAAAACATCTACTACTACTCCACTCCACGGCGCTAACAGCTCATGAAGAGTCCTGACCTCCAGAACGACGTGCCACAACTCCTCTCTATCCTGTGCGACTCTTCGCCACCTTCTGACCTCCGGTCTCCTCAAGTCTTCATCTACATCGTCCACCCATCTTCTTCTTGGCCTTTCTCTTGCTGTTCTTTCTCCTGGTCCTCCAATGAACACTGCCCTTTCCTTTGTCATTCTTTGTACGTGACTTGCCCACCTAATTCTACCTTGTTTTATTGCTATGACGATGTCCGGTTCCTTGTGTAGTTCGTAAGATTCGGCATTTGTCCTCATTCCGGCATCTAGTACACCTCCATATATCCACCTCAGAATCTTTCTTTCCCATCTTCTGATAATATCTTCTTGAGCTGAGGTCATGGTCGAGCCTTCTGAAGCATACAATACTACTGGCCGCAATACGGTTTTCTAAATCTGGACCTTGGAGATTCTAGAAATGTTACTGGACTTTAGGATAGGCACCAAAGAAAAGTAGCACCTATTTACCATGGGTAGTTTGTCTTGAATTTCCATTGGCATTTGATTTTTGACGTCAAGAGGGAGCCAAGATGTCTGAAACTATCCACCCTCTGAAAGTCACTGACATTAACTTTAATTTTTGGGATTCTTTCTTCTGGGACATTCTTCTTCATCGGCATATATTTTGTCTTTTGACTGTTCACTTGCAGCCTTAGGTTGGTCGAAGCATGCCCCAGACAGATGTACGCCTCTTGCAGTACCTGTTTGTTTCTTGTCACGAGAACAATATTGTCGGCATATGCAATGAACTGCGGGCTTCTCTCATAATTATGCCACCAGGGTTTATTGGTAGCTGCCTTACTACTTTGTTTAGGCATATATTAAAAAGGAGGGTAGACAAGACATCCCCTTGTTTGACTCCTATATAAAAACGAAACACACAGTTTTTTAAATTATCATGACCATGTTATAAAAATATCACGAACACCGTATTCAGTTTTTTGTAATGAGGCGCCAAATTCAGGCTTAGCCTCGGGCGCAGATTTTACTTGCAAGGCTCTGTGCACAATAATGTGAGTTTACATTTATACTTATATTTACATTTAAATTTGTAATTATGTAAGTAGAAATAACAAGTAAATATTTACAATAAGCGTAAATAAACATTTGCATAATAAAGAAACCCAAAATACTACTTTAATTACAAGAATATAACCGTTTAAAATATATATGAGTCATTACTATATTCTGTTTAGTATAATTATTCAAATAATATTCAGTTCTTAATAATGTTTTTATAGTTTTGGAATGCTTATATACTTTAATAAGGAATGCTTAATGCTTTAAGCTTTTAGATTAATAAGGAAAAAACTAAGTGTATGGTGATTAGCAGAGGAGGAAAAACGGAAAACATAAAGATAGGGCACGACAGAATACAACAGGTGGAGTTGTTTAAATACCTTGAAAGATTGATAAGTGAAGACATGTCCTGAACTCGTGAAATTAGAGCAAGAATTGGTATAGCGAAAGAGGCATTTATGGGGAAAAAAGACTGCTGTGTGGCAAAATTAATAAGAATTTAAGGAAAAGGTTGGCTAAATGTTATGCGTGGAGCGTTGCTTTATATGGTACAGAGACATAGACACTGAGGAAAGAGGATGAGAACAGATTAGAAGCATTTGAGATGTGGGTTTGGGGAGCAATGGGAAAAGTGAGTGGGTTGATAAAGTAATAAATGATGAAGTTTTAAGAAGAATAGGGGAAGAGAGAAGAATCCTGAAGGTAATAGAAAATAGGAAAAGGAATTGGTTAGGTCATTGTTTAAGAAGAGACTGCTTGCTTACGAATGCCATGTAGGGTGTCATAGAAGGAGGAAAAAGAAGAGGGTGTAGAAGAGTAAAGTTAATAGACAGCATTAAAATCAGAGGTGTTACGAAGAAACAAAAAGACTGGCATGCAATAGGACATGGCAGAGCAGAGCTCTTACCATTTGAAGACCTGCCTTAGGGCAGAAGACAAAATAATATATAATAATAATAATGGCTCCCATGTATACCACCGAATAAAGTAGCTTAGGAGTAGGCAGGGTAGGCTGCCTAATATGACCCGTACGGCATATAAGGAAGGCAGTGTGGCCAGCACTACGCTTCAGCCGCCCATTATTATCCCCAGGATGTTATCCTAGGTACTCATTTTCAACAGGCTGAGTCGACCTGGGGGCTGAAAAACGCATCTTGATTTTATGGTGAGGGACCGGAAATTGAACCCGGGACCTTTAGATTAGTAGCCAGGTGCCATACCCACTGGTTTACTGAGCCGCCACAAAATAATATATACTTTATAAAAAAAATATACTCTTCCATCTCGTTTCACTTATATCGAGGGGGGTTTGGAAACTTTCCGGCCTAACAGGGAAGAGGGGGGCAGATAGACCAATAGCAATATCAATTTATTCAATGTATTCCCCTCGCAGTTCAACACACTTCCACAACGGTCCTGCAATAACTGTAACAACTGGAGAAAAAATGATTTGTCTTTGTCCTGAAGCCACGTGTTAACAGCATCATTGTTTGCATCACTGTGTTCCTTTCAAGCCCATTTTCAGTTTTGGGAATAGATAAAAGTCCGACGAAGCTAGGTCGTAGAATAAGAGGGATGGTCAATCAATGCTGGTCCAATTTCTGCATTGCGATTAGCGCCACCTTGTGACATGGAGCGTTGTCCTGAAGAAACATGATGCTTTTTGCCAGCTTTTTCTGCCGTGTCTTTCGGATGGCTGCATGCAATTTATCCGGAACATCGCAGTAGTAGTTAGCATTCACTGTGAACATCGGTGTGGATGATTCCTTCCGCATCCCAAAACACAATCGCCATCACTTTGGCAACGGATTTCTGCTGTCGAAATTTCTGGTGGCTTGTGACGCCACTGCATTGACGGCTGTATGGTTTCTGGATCGTAGTAGTGGAACCACGTTTCATCGACAGTCACCAAACGGCTCAAAGAAATAGGAGGAATCACGTTCAAAATGGGCCAACATTGCGCGTGAAGCAAGCACACGATGCAACAACAAAAAGAGTATTTATACCACTGTGTTTAAATTGCAACTGAAGTACATACAAGAGTCACTTTATCGCATATTTTTGTAAGGTAATGTCACTTTATCGCATTGTATTAATCTATCTGCCCCCCCCCCCTCATCCATGTTAGACCGGATACTTTTCATGGCCCCCTCGTATTATAATAACGTGAATTAAAAAGCTTTAATATTTGGTCGAAATTCTGTGATTAATAGTGTATTGTGCATATTGTCGAACGTTTGTGAATAATAATAGATTAGTTTTTAAACCACTGAAGTGGCTCAGGACGCAGGGTATGAGCTTATACTGAAAAAGAAAGAAGGTATAGTGGTTAGCACTAAGGTTCAGCCTCTCGTTATCACCCTACGTATTATCCTGTTACCCTGCGTACTCCCTTCCACAAGCTGTCTTGAAAACACTCCTCAGGAGCTATGGCAATTTTAAGGAATAAATACGATGTCACTAGATAAATAGCCTAGTTCTAGTATTCGTCCAGATTAGTAAAGCTACTGGTTTTCTAACTCCCCACATTTTTTTTTTTTAACTAAAAGTCTTAACAATCTAAACCAGCAGTCGGCAACCCTGTGCCCGCAAACCAATTTGTAATTTTATTTTCTTTTGAACGAAGGAACGCACCCGCATTGTACCTGCCTCGAAGTAGGTATTATAAAACAGTACAAACCATTTACCGAACGTCGTCCCCCAATATGATTGTCGTGCTTGTCGCTCTGAGCCTGTAAACACCTTTCTCCCCAAAGCGATTTTTTTAGTTTTACATTTCTGTGCACTTTATGAAAATCATCATCTTCAGGGATAAAACCAAGGATGGTTTGTTCCGGTCTCAAATAGACAAAGATTAGAGCTGGTCACTCCAGCGTTTCCTCGGACGGACGTCCCAGACCTCTCCGTCCCCTCGGCTTATAGTTTCATAGTTGTTTGGGGATGCGGCAGTCATCCATTCGGCAAAGATCTTTCCACCAATTCAGCCGATACTCAGCGATCCTGTCGAGTATACTCATAATATTCAGTTCCTGCCGTATACTTTATGAAAATAAATAGTGTTATTGTGGTAAGTTCTTTAGTTTATTTTTATTAAAATTTTCCTGTTTAACCAATTTTATCCTTAAAGTTTTGTTAGTTTTAACGTGCGTCTGCATGATGGCAAATTGTTGATGACCTACTCCTAATGTGGAAAATTTTCACACAAAAATGATGTGAAAAATACTACAAAGCTTTTTTTGATTCGGTGTTTCACGTCGCTAAATATAAGCGCAAGGGTATTGTAAAGCGAAAGTTAATGTTTGTAACGTCCGGCTATTGAACTCCGCACCTTTCTATTTTCAATTGCTGCGCCCATCGAACTGGTCCTCAGTTATATACGCGCCCCCATAAATTCAAAGGTTGCCTATGACTGGATCTAAAGGATCGACATTAACGAAAATAAAGAGAGTGACATTGATAAATTACATTTTAAACACTATGCAACACTTCATTGATGAAATTATAAATACGTTGTGTGAGATAACAAGAAGCATATAGACAGGGGAAAAGTAAGATAATTTCCAGGTACTGACCGACAGAATTGAATGTGGATGTAATCGCCCAAAGTGGTTTTGATAAAACCACTCAAAATATGATATATCTGAAAAAAATTCTGAAAACTAAGTACTTTACGGTAAATGTTTACCCAGTACTTGTACACTGGAAAATCCTAGGTAATTGTTAAGAATTTAATGACAGAACAAAGCGGTATTGTCTATCAAAACCTATTAGCTGAAAAGAAAATATATAAAAAAAGACACTCACACATTAAAGTTAATGTCATAAATTATCTGTGCTATTTTAGAATTTACGTGCTTCATCAAATTTCATCTGAAAAGATAACAAATTCACTACTTCTGTGAAAAGAAGCAAATGTGAGTCAGGCCAATTTAATATCTAATAACGTACGAAGACAATATTTCTTATTGCTTTCAAATTTCTAAATGTATTGTTTTGTATTCACATTAAATTTTGTACAGATTAGAAATTTATATTCTGATTCCCAGACTATTAACGTATATATACAGGCGCATATCCCCGTAAGTGTATTCAGTGATTTGGAGGATCTGTCTAGGCCTACATATTGAAAGCCACGGAAATAAATTAATGGTGAACTAATGGTGAATTAATGGTCAGTATGATTTTTTACAGTTGAGAACGCTATAAAACAACTCAAAAATGGAAAATCCCGGGTCCCGGTGGTATAACGCAGAATTTCTAAAAAATGGGACAGAAGCCTTATACGAATCAACAGCGTACATCTTTACAAAATACCTCAACGGTGAAAATATACCACAGGAATGGAAAACAGGCTATGTTATGCCAATATATAAGAAAGGCAACAAACTAGATAGCAACAACTATCGTGGAATATCGATAACAAATATAGTTAGTAGAGTATACGGAAAAATTATCAGAAATAAGATAGAAAGCGAATATAAGGGCTATGAAGAAGAAGAGCAGTGTGGCTTTACTGTGGTAGGTCCTTGTCAGACAATGTGTTTTGTCTAAAACAAGTTATTGAAAATAAATTAGAAAGAAATAAAGCAACTCACGTAATATTTATAGACTTACAGAAAGCTTACGATAATATACATATCGTAAAACTATGGGAGGTCCTTCAAGATACCAACATCAACCATACACTTATTAAGGCTTTGCAAAACGTGTACAACGATATGACGTCGTCAGTAAAATTGGGAATAAATTATCAGAATCGTTTAGAGTAAATAAGGGATTACGACAGGGCTGTTGCATCTCCCCCACGCTTTTCAAAATTTACGTTGCAAAAGCTCTAACCCATCGGGAAAAATGCAAAGGGATGGGTGTTGAAATTCACAATGACACAAGCTTGTACACTCTGCAGTTTGCAGACGATCAAGTGATATGTGCAAATGAAAAAGAAGCCATGACACGCAAATTGAAGGAAGAGTATGAAAATGGGGATTACTGATGAACATAGAAAAAACGCAGTATCTGTGTGTCGGAGAAGAAACAACAAATTTAATCTTAGGAAACAACAAACGTATAAAAAAATGCATCAGCTACAAATACTTAGGAATAAACTTTAATGAAGAAGGAACAGATGATGTTGAAATAAAATCAACAACAAACAAAGCAAAACAAAATAATTGAATGTGATTCCGTCGAGCACATAAATTGGAAAATAAAGGAAGAAAAGAATATACGATAGTATGATTAAAAGCACGTTGATGTACGGATCGAAAACTGGAGAATAAAAGAACAGGTAAAAAGAATGTTAAAAGCTACAGACATGGATGCTTTGAGACGAGCTGCTGGAACTTCAAGGCTAGAGCCTTTGAAATTAAATGAACAAAGAAGAAATGGGCGTACAAAGGACAATCATCGACTGCATTGAAGAAAAACAATTAATCTGGTACGGACAGTACAAAGAATGGGACAAGACTGACTACCAAAGAAAACAATGAGATGGATATCTGGAGAGGACAGAAAGAAAGGATGACCCAAGAAAACATGGATCATAAGAGATCAATGAACGATGGAAACTGCAACGACGGACAACGGTGGGGATGGGCATCGGACAACGTCGTAGGAAGTTTTGACCCCGAATTAATAATAAATGATTTTTTCCCTAAGTTGTCGGCCATACACTTACAATCTCGTCTTATCCTGTATGTTTCCATCGTGAGGACTTGATGGGATATTAGATTTAATTGTCCAATTTTGGTTACATTTAAATGTTTTCCCAGATCTCTTTGTCTTAGAGTAAGCGCTTCGTAGTGCCTCCTTAATTTCTTAAGTCTGTCCGCTCATCTTATTGGCGATCTACCCCTAACTCTACCTCCTATTTACCTTCTACTACAAGATTTTCGTTTCGCCTTGACTATGTGTTCAAAGTAGCTTGTGTATATATATAATCTTTTTTTGTAACCTACTTATTATTTACAGCTCTTGTAATATGGAAAGCATTCATTTTCTATTATATCCATGACACTGTGAGAGAACTTTCTAGACACCATAGTTCATCATCATCATCATCTACACGTCACGGCATAGGCAAGGCGCTACCTGTTCCGCCTTCAAAAATGCTCCAGTCATCTCTTCCTGGATTTGCCCACACACCTGTGTCCTATAGGTTTGTACTTCCAGACTTGTTTGGACTGGAATCTGACATTCTTTCGAAGTGCCCTTTCCACCGTTGTTCGTAATCTTTTAATTTTTCATTCAAGTTAAAAACTTGTAATTCTTATCTTATGGCCTCATTCTGTATACAGTCGAGTTTTAGAACACTTTTTAACTCCTCTTAAGAATGGCATTTTGAAAGCCTGTATTTTACTGTGTTGTTTCTTGGGTGTTGTCCATATTTCACACCCACAATACAGTACAGGAACTGCCATAACTTTGCAGAGCTTTAATTTCGTATCCCGACGTACTTTGTTTTCTGGAACTTACCTAACTTAACATCAATATCATAATTTCTATCGTAGCCAATATAATTTCCCAAATAGTTAAAGTGGGTCACCTATTCTAGAATTCAATCGGTAATCATTTAGTTCTTATTGGCTCCTTGCCTCGAAATGTCACTACCATTGTTTTTATAGTGGACATTTTCATATTGTATTGTTTGCAAATCAGATGCTGTATGATTCTGGATAAAGTAGAAGCAAGTCATCAGCAAGAACAGCACATTCAAATATCTGTCTCGTGATAACTTAATACCGGGATTTACTAGATGTTAACACCTAATTCAAAAGCGTCAATTCTTTTGCGATCTGCAAGGTCTAAGTTTTAGACTTAGGTAAAATATTTAGGTCTAAATTGTAGAACATCAAAATATTACCAGCAATACAGTTCAATTGTGTTAAAAAAGAACGAGAAATTACAATGATCAGGGCGTTATAAGCAGCAAATTAGAATGAATGTATTCTAAAACTACAAAATAAACAAAAACATACCTCGCTATACCGGCCCAGTATTTGTACTTCTGTGGGCCGGTTTGGAACGCGACTTCCGCGGTTTCCGCAAATCCCAGACTCGGCCTCTTTATCCGCGCTGATAACACTTGTGAACAGAACACCTGCAAGCAAGAAAAAAATAACAAGTTTTTAATCAATAGTTATCGGTGTCATAGTAAACACGAATCGCTGCCTCTGTTAGTAAAGTTTACTTTTTAAGCTGTTTCTTGCGTAGGCAATGTTATAGGAGCAAAATTTAAATGGTACCACATTAGCTACACAAAGTTAAATAGAATTCAAAAGGGGCAGAGAAATTTGTCGTAATGTCATGTGCACATTACTCGGCCTTTGCCACAGTACTGTGGTGTACAGACATCTTGTCAGTACGATTTCAAGTCCTTTGTGACACTGAAGATGGCCTCCAATGGCGAGGTTGAAACGTCTGTTGCGAGAAATGGAAGACCACGGCTTTACATCCCGGACAGTAGTTTGAGTCTCAAGGTCATCGAGTATAAAAATGGAATATTTTTACTTCCATGTTCCATAAGGAAATGGAAGTACACTATGGTCATGGCGAAAAAAATCGTGTTCGAGATAACGGCAGATTCTGATTGTACTACCTTCAAAACATGAAAAAAGTAATTTTTCGAAAAGTGACTGTGTGTGTGTGTCTGTGTGTAGAATTTTTTCTATGGCAAACGATAACAGCCGCAAATTCAAACAGAATCAAATAATTTTTTGCATACAGCCTGAATTATAGAGGACTCAAGGCCTATTGTTTTTGGTGAAGATCGGTTAAGGGAAAGGGGTAGTTTACCTGCAACGTTTTACGTTTTAACAAGAGTAAAGTGCTTAATTTTAATAAATAAAGTATACTGAAAAGAAGGTCATAATAATCCACTGTAGAAAGGTAGATAAAATATCTTTAAATGAAAAGGGTAGTTGAAGGTGCGAGGGGATAATTTTTTTTATAAATTAAAATGGTAGTTGATGATGGAGGAGGTAAATTTTTATGTTTTATATGTGTACTACGTTATTGACAACAAAGAAGTAGTTTATATGGAAACATTTTATTTCACTTTAACAAAATTCATTATATTTTTCATTTTGATTTAAATCACGTATGAGTGAAAATACATCGTTCCTGGCAGGCAAGCATATCTCAATATGTAATGCTTACTTTTCCAAAGTTTTATTATTGTGATTACCGCAATAAAAAGGCCGGCAGGACACACACACACACACACACACACAATTCTCGTTATTTCTGGCCTCACTCATGTTTATTTTCTTATGTTTGCACGCTTTTTAAATGTAAAGTGCCGAAACCCACACCAACACAACGCGTGCAAGCCGAAAAGATGGACATCGATTTGCTTCCTGTGGATCGCTGGGCAGTGTTGTTGTATTAAAGCAATTAATAAAATCTGTGTACTTATTTTTATTATGATATGAGAATTATAAACTAATATGTGCATGTGTGTATGTATGAAAAATATATAAATATTTTTCTCCTTTGGAAAATTATTTGCCCCTCCTTGAAAATATTTTGACCTCCTTGATGGCTAGTTATTTACTAGCCTGTGTGGAATATAGCGTTATGACATGGATCAGAATGGTAGGTGTTAAACAGGAGACACAAACGTATTAAGGAAGAAATGTTTTGGTGAGAAATTTATAATTATACGGGTGAACAGAATAGTCGTTCAGGAAATCAGAAGACAAATGGAAAGAAAGAAATCAAGACTCGATTTTAAAAAAGGAAAATGACTAGTATAGTATTGACAGGAAAGACGTTGATAACACTATAGACATCCCTCGGCCCCTCGCAGCGAGAGTCCAATTTCATTACAGGAATCAGATCGCAGCTACCTTTAGCTAGCTCTTCGTTCGACCTACAGACATTTTATCCAAAAGTACAGTCCTTCCTCACGAAGGTTGAGGATAGTCTTAGTCCACCTGACATGGTGGTACCATTTTAGCTGATACGTAATTTCTTCAGAACTCAAGCATCCATTTATTTAATTAATATTTAAATGATTTTAAATATAAATTTTAGGACATGGAAATCATGTATGGTTCTCCATACCGATTTTTAAATAGTAGACATACGAAATATTTGTGGGAGCTCTTCATCGTAACATTTTAAGTACATTAACTAAAGTACAATATATGAATCGTATGAATTAAAATTAAATACATTGTAAGTAGGCTACATTATTTTCCTTTATCGGGTAACCCGTTTCTTGTACCGCATTTACCGAGAGTTGAGAGTAATCACGTGACAAAAACTCAATAATAGTCAAAACTGAGTAGTGTTGATATGACTAAGCTTATGGCGTAACCACTTTGTTATCCACACACATTTCAACATTATGGTAAAAATACGAATATCTTTAACAGCATTCTAGGGAAAACTGTAACTTATATTAATTTTCAAAGTTTTCAATTTTAAGTAAAATATATGATTTCAAAAATAAGAAATTTTTCATAAATTCTTATATAAACGGATTTACAGTTCCTGTGGTTACATGATACACGTCTCGTGCAGCCAGTGGCGTATCTAGAATTGACTTGGGGGGGGAACCGGTTGAGTCTGTTTCATGCAAAATAAAATTCAAGTTAAGACTAATCAACATTATTATACGTTTAAAGTGGTCGAAAAATGTGTGATAACATCCTGAAATCAATCCCATTGAAATGTATGATAGATAACCTTTTGAAATCAATCCCATTGAAATGTGTGATAGCGTCCTGAAATCAATCCAATTGAAATGTGTGATAACGTCCTGAAATCAATCCCATTGAAATGTGTGATAACGTCCTGAAAGTAATCCTATTGAAATAAACAGTAATAACACAATAAAATATTATAATTGTTTTAAAGAAATAAAATAATTGAAAGATTGTTTAGAACTGAACATTTAACCCATTGACTAAACTGATTTTTCTATACTTCATATTTCAAATAATACGTAAATGCTGTGTAATAAACCTGTCTGTATATTTAACCAATAGTTACTACTATATTAGCGTTCACAGATGAAGAAACATTAATAAAATAGATTAAAAATTAAGAGATTAACAAAATTCGTCAACTTTTTTTTACCCTCTGGGTGATCTAGTCCCGTTCTCCCCCCCCCCCCAAACCATAAATACGCCTCTGCGTATGCCTCCCTCTGGTCTCGTTCACATTAACTTCCACAATCACAATCATTTAATCATTTACCACTGTACACATCTGCTCTCGATAAGTGGACTATATCAATTTACAAGGTCTGTAAATTAAGTAATGAGACTAATTATGTAGCAATCGATATGGTAACACTGTAAGGTTTCCATTAACACAGATGGTTAGATAAACAGATGATTGATATTGAGTATTAATATTCGCTGTCTATTATTGCTACGTGAAACGTAAACAATCTTTTCGTGAAGTGAATTTTTGTTGTGCGTTAAAAAAATGCGTGAGATCAATTACGAACAACGTCGTGCAATCAAGTTTTGTGTTAAACTCGGGCACAATGCTACTGAAACTTTCAAAATATTGACAAAGGCGTAATTGGAGATGATGCTTTGCCAAGAGCATAGGTTTTCAGATGGTTTAAAGCATTTTCAGATGGCCGGGAATCAATTAAGGATGATCCACGCACTGGAAGACCGTCAACGTCAAGAACTGACGACAATGTTGATCGAATCAGGGACTTGGTGCCGCGGTCTGACCATCGATTAACCCTCAGAATCGTCGCAGAACAACTGAATTTTAACCACACTACAGTTTATCAAATTTTGAAAAACGAAATTTAGCGTGAACACCTGGATGGTGTATCATGATAATTCACCTTGTCACGCAGCGCTCTCGGTTAATGAGTTTTTGGCAAAGAAAAATATCCCTGTTTTTCCTCAGCCACCTTATTCACGTGATTTGAGTCCCTGTGACTACTTTCTCTTCCCGAGATTGAAAAAAACATCTCAAAGGACACCATTTTGGGACAATAGACAACATTAAAAAAAAATGTAACCGCAAGTTGAAGGATATTCCAGTTTGTGAGATCCGACACTGTTATGAAGAGTGGAAAACCCGTCGAAAACCCGCTATGTAGTTTCCCAAGGGAACTGATTTGAAGGCGATAGAGTCTATATTTAGTTTGACTGTAAACAAAAGGTTTTACTGAAATAGTCTCATTACTTAATTTAAAGATCTCGTATTTCAACATTACGGTAAAACAATGTTACTTCTCACAATTTTCATTCGATGTGGAGACATTTACTCATCTAACGTTTATTGTTTTAAGTTATACTATGGTAAGTCAAAAATTAAAGAAAAATTTTTTTAATAATTATTTTATTTGCCCTTACTTAAACGGAACTTCTGTTATTGCATGACAAACACCTTCTTATTTCTACGCACTTAGTCCATGTTTCAACGTGATTTTAAATTTCTTCTTTGAAGAAACTTTCCGGCCTCGTGAGCAGGCAATTTCTCACCTCGTGTTCTCCCATGACCTCTTCATCTGTACAAGCATTGTTTATCTCTCAACGGTTCTTTCAAGAGACCAAACAGGTAAAACCGCTTTCAGAGTCAGCACTGTTGGGAATTTGAATCTGTTTGGTTTTCCTTGTTCACTTTGTTTTGTTGTCCGTCTGAGGTCGAATGTTTTTCCTGAAGCCTAATCACACTTATTGAAAGTTCACCATGTTTTGGCATCAGTAATTGCAGCAGTTCACAGCAGTTTCCGTTGGTTTCGGTTTCACCTTTTGATGTGAAATTAATATTGATTATACGCTGTATCATTTAAAGATCTAAGCATAATAGCTACCCTGTATTGGAACCAGTCTGGAGTGGTTAGAGTAGATAAAGAGAAAACTGAAGAGATACAGATTTTGCGTGGAGTAAGACAAGGTTGTATACGATCTCCGCTTTTATTCAACATCTACTCAGAAGGTATTTTTAAAGAAGCTTTAGATGAATGTGATGTGAGAATCTCTCTGAACGGTGAAAGAATAAATAACATACGTTATGCAGATAACACCGTCATATTCGCAGATAGCTTAGAGGGGGTGCAACAACTAATGAATAGAGTGATAGAAAGCAGCCGTAGATATGGTCTAGACATCGATGTTAATAAAACGAAGCTAATGATTGTATCTAAGAATAAGTTCACAAACTGTACCCTTAATATAAACCAAAGGCCAGTTGAACGTGTAAGCCAATTTACATATCTTGGTACTATAGTCAATGAACAGTGACCACTCTCAACAAGTAAAAAGCAGAATTGAAAAGGCAAGAGCAGTGTACACTAGACTGAGCAGTTTATTCAAAAGTCACGATTTAACAATAAACACAAAGATGAGACTTCTACGCTGCTACGTATTCGGGTCCTCTTCTACGGTGTAGAATCTTGGACTTTGACTGAAGCCACAACTGAGAAATTGGAATCTTTCGAAATACGGCTCTACCTTAGAATACTGAGCGTTTCATGGACAGCAGATTTAACAAATGTTGAAGTTCTTAAAAAGATGAAGAAAGATCGGGAAGTTATTAACACACTGAGATAAGAAAGCGTCAGTATCTGGGACATCTCATGAGAAATGAACAGAGATTTTACTTATTGCAGTCCATACTAGAGGGAAAAGTACTTGGAAAGAGAGGAGTTGGCCGACCGAGAATATCATGGCTGAGGAATATAAGAAGCTGGTTTGGCATAAATACAGCTGACGTATTCTGTACAGCAGTGCAGAAAGTTAAAATAGCCTGTATGATATCCAACATTCGAAACGGATAGGAACTACCAGAAGATATGTTGAAAAATACGTAGGGATAAATTTAAAGATTCTTTTTGTAATTTGTATACCATTTACAACACCGTTGGAAACATGTTTATATTTTATATTATTACAATTTTCCTGGTTGTTGGGCCGTGGTCTAGGTTGTTCGTGTTTGTTTCCGAGACGTTGGCGGACATCCCCAGTGGCGCGGGAACACAGATTACAACCGCCCACAAACGAATAATTACCGCGCGACTCCTCGTATTCGTTCGCGGGTGTTGTGTTCTATGTTCCCGTACGACTGAGGATGTCCGCCAACGGTATGGACGAAACGTCTGGAGATAAACGTGAACCACCTAGACCACGGCCTAATAACCAGGAAAATTGTGGTAATGTAAACACCGGCCGTGAAAGCTTACACTCATGTATGTTTATATTTTGTCTCATCAGTGGCAGTGACGTATCTAGAATTTGGCCTGGGGGGGGGGGGCAGGTCGTGTCGGCTTCGTACAAAAGAAAAGACAAGTTATCACTGATCAACATTACTGTCTTTAAAGTGGTTGAAACGTCTTGTACGTGTGATAACATCCTGAAATTTATCCCACTAAAGTAAATGGTGTAACACAATAAAAATACGCGTTACTGAAACATTGTTTACAAGATACTTATTGACTGAATTGATTTTCGTATATTTCATATATCAAACGTACACGCAAATGCTGTGTAATAAAGCTGTTTGTATACTTAAAACTGAGTTACAGTACTACTATATTAGCGTACACAGCTGAAAAAATAATGAAACCGCCTAAAAATTAAGAGATTAACAAAAATGGTCAACTTTTTCGACCCTCAGGGGGGCGGTTCCGTTCGTCCCTGATCAGTTATATATTTGTAAGAAGCTAAACGCCGCGAAGTAGGGAGCCAAGTAGGTTTGAGGTCCCCTGAAACGTCCACAGCTAATAATGTGCAAAACGAACGGCTCTTTGCGCATCTGCTGTTCAAGCGATTACAAGATATTAATAATTCAGTTTTAATTAGCTTTATTTGTGGTCGTGAGGCAGATAATAGGGAATTTTCATTTTGTAGTCGTTTTCCACCCCGAAAGGAGAAGGAAGAAAAAAGAAAACAAGGAAACGTATTTTATACAGGTGAATTAACATCATAGACTACAAGTTTAGTGAATACATTCTCGAATTCGATCTCTGGTCGTTCCATAAGTCGTCCTCAATACAGTAGAACATCGATTATCCGAACATCCATTAACTGAATGATCTATTTTTCGAACTCAATAAAAAGTACAATTATGTACTGTAATGTATTTGACACATGTAGGCGTATTGGGTATTTATTGAGCATAAAAAAATGTATACTATAAATTATTACAGTACTGTACAGTAATAAATAAACGCTGTAGTTATACAGCCTTACAATCGATAAACACGTTTACAATTGATACAAAACTGTGTCAACGGAAGTCTCTGTCACCGAATGTCTGTTTTTTAATTAATTTTATAGTACAGTGTTTGACATTACACTCTAATTTTGTTTAAATTAACTTTTGGTTTTTATTAATTACACTCAGTTTTAATTCAATGATTTTTAAACTTAGTCATATATTACAGTACAGTATACAGGTTGCTGTATTATCTAACAGTATGTTATAAATTATTTTGTAATAAAAAACTGTTTTTGTAAAGAGAAATAATGTTTTCAATTTACTATCTATTATCCGAAATATCGATTATCCGAACGGGTCCTCGTCCCGAGAGGTTCTGATAACGATGCTCTACTGTACCCTTTTGCTTGATATCCTTGTATATGCCTTAAGTTCTTTTTGGTCTGCCAGGCTTCCTATTGCTTTCAAGGTGCCAATTCAATAGTTGTTTTGGTCTGCCAGGCTTCCTATTGCTTTCGAGGTGCCAATTGAATAGTTGTTTTGGTCTGCCAGGCTTCCTATTGCTTTCGAGGTGCCAATTCAATAGTTGTTTTGGTCTACCAGGCTTCCTATTGCTTTCGAGGTGCCAATTCAATAGTTGTTTTGGTCTGCCAGGCTTCCTATTGCTTTCAAGGTGCCAATTCAATAGTTGTTTTGGTCTGCCAGGCTTCCTATTGCTTTCGAGGTGCCAATTCAATAGTTGTTTTGGTCTGCCAGGCTTCCTATTGCTTTCGAGGTGTCAATTCAATAGTTGTTTTGGTCTGCCTGGCTTCCTATTGCTTTCGAGGTGCCAATTCAATAGTTGTTTTGAAACTCAACATTCACTGCGCCAGGTGCTCCATCTTTTCTTCCGATGATCGAATCTAATGATTCTCAGGAATTCCTATGATTGCCAAAAATATGAAATAATCTCAGTAAATAGTTTTAACGTCATTTTTAACCATAGTAATCGGCAAGTAATCCATATTAATTATTTTGGTAGATTATTTAAGACAAAAATTTTTATATTCAGTTAGGCCTAATGTACCTGTTGTTTTTTATCGTTTCTGATAATCGTAAATTGTAGCTAATTTTAAAGTTTGGACTTTCTATTTTCCGGTTACTGTTTGTTTTAAGTGAGTTGCCAATATGAGCTTATGATTAGAGATATCAACGCGGATTTGCATTTGCGTAGACTAAAATTTGTACGCGGCGTAGGGATTCGGAACTTGGAACTTCGATAACAGTGGTCTGTGCGTTTAATAAAAATGATTCAAAACGTACGCGGCTAATTTCTAAATAAATAATGTAGTAAGCGATACATAATACAGTGGAACTTGCTTATAACGAGATTCAAGCGACCGGACAAATGTGCTCGTTAAAACCGAGTGTTCCCTACATCCGAGTTGTCGACTCGCAAGTCTGAATTTATAGGCTATACCGTGATTATCGAACACACAATAAAAAAAGTCTACTATTGAAGAGGATTTGCTCAATAAAATTTTTACATGTTTTACATTCTACGCTTAAAAGTGAAATTTAGACTTTGAACATATTTTAGACACTAACATTCTTTGCTGAATATTGGCGCATAATGCATTCGCGAAATATAATGAAAGTAATTGTGTAGGAAAAACTAACCAAAAATCAGTCGGCTATTTGGCAAAAAACGCAAAACTTTCCATGCCACATGTACAATATTTATTTTTTAATTACAAGAAAATTCTCTCTATTTTATTTGTCTTTTTGTTCTTCGTTCTAAATGGTATTTGCCAAAATTATTATTTTTCGCTCACAGAATTTAATTAACCTTAAAAAAAAAATCATCTATTTTTGTTTGTTTAGTAATTTTGTATCTTTAAATATCAAAACAGTCTTATAATTTATTTAAATATTCCACGGATTCATCACTTACATTATTAGTTTCACTAAACTGGATTAATGGTTTTAAACGAATGTTTACAATGATGTATTGTAACAAACTTTAGTTAGACCTAAACCCATGAATAAGCCTGCGACAAAACGCTCGTCATAACCAAGTCTCTAATGCGTTCCTACTCGTTAAAGCAAGTTTAATTATCATTACTTGATAATACCAAACAAATCTCGTACTTTTGCTCGTTACATCCGAGTTCTCGTTATAAGCCAGCTCGTTATTCGCGGGTTCCTCTGTATATTAATTTTTTTAATTTCTTCATCAGTAGTCAGTCGTCTTTAACTAGCAGTTGATAAAAATATTACACGTGGACGGTTCATTAAGTGTGAGCATGATGTTGTGAACAAAACAGCACGGTGATAAGCATGCATTGAGGCATGGTTTTGCAGTAATGAGGAAAACGCCATAGTATTGCCAGGTAAACTCGTTTTTTAATTACATTCTTGTTCAGCTGACGTAGCTGCTCCTGCTAGCTCTCACCGACTGTCTGTGTAATTTGTATATACATATGTTCAATCAGCTGTTGTTACTGAGACTTGCACACACACACACACACACACACACACACACACACACACACACACACACACATATATATATATTGCAACAATACGAAAGTCATCACCATCTTCACAACACGGCATAGGCAAGGTGCTGCCTGTTGCCTCCAGCCATTTCTTCCTGGGACTACCCATACACCTGTGTCCTACAGGTTTGTGTTTCCCGACTTGTTTGGCCAGTCTGGAATCTGACATTCTTTCTAAGCGTTCTTTCCACCGTTGTTTGCAGTCTTTTAATAACCCCTAACTCCTCTCTTATTGCTTCATTCTTTATATGGTAAAGTTTAGAACACCTTTTAACTCCTCTTAAGAACGCCATTTCCGAGGCCTGTATTTTGTTTTTTTTTTTTGTTTCTTGGTTGTTCCCCATAATTCACACCCACAAGACAGTACAGGGATTGCCATAACTTTGTAAAACTTTAAATTTCTATATCGACGTACCTTGTCTCTAAAAATACGGTCTGTAGTCCCACAGATGTCTATAACTTACACAACTTAACATCAATATCATAATTCGTATCATAGCCATTATCAATTCCCAAATAATTAATTAAAGTGGCTCACCTGTTCTAGAATTCGATCACTATCATTAATTTTGTTCTTATTGGCTCCTTGCCTCGATATGGCATTACCTTTGTTTTCATAGTGGAGATTTTCATATTGTATTGTTTGGAAATCTGATGAAGCTTAAAAACAGATTTTTGTAAAACAGATTCTGTATTTTGAATTACAAGCAAGTCGACAGCAAACAACAGTATATTAAAATATCTGTCTTCTGATATCTTAATACTATTGCTTACTACATGTTTCCATTTCCTTACTAGATCGTAAGTATAGTTGTTAAAAAGAGTAGATGATATACTGCATCCTTGTCTAACAGCTTGATTGAGAGATATTTGTTGAAATATCCGACAATTATTTTTAACAGGTATTCTTGTCCCGTTATATAGGCCTTAGCATAGTTTTTATAAGTTGTTGTGGATATCCCCGTCCTTCTAATATTTGCCACAGCAAATTTCCGTCTACTCTATCAAAGGGATTCCCAAAGTCAATGAAATATTATTGTCATTGTAAATAACATTTAGCCCTACCGTAAAATGAAACATAAAATGACACGATGCTACGATTTTTAACTGAATGGGAAATTTCGGGGCGATTTAAAATCCAACCCCCCCCCCCTCTGTCTACGGCCATACTTCACGCTCGTAATTTTGCAAACGTTACGCAATTTAACGAAATTCGATTATTTTTAATCAGGTGTGTATGCTTGATCGACTACTTTACATCATATGTCATTAACTGTATATGTTACCGGCAAAGTATGTAATCCAGGCATTCTATAGAATACCTAGGCATTTCATACAATGCCTGGAGTTTTTAGGCAAAGTATGTATAATAGAATACTTTTCAAATGTTTTTTATACTTTTCCTAGGCATTCTATACATTGCCTAGGCATTCTATATAATACCAGTGATTTTTTAGGCAAAGTGTAAAATAAGCTTACTACGGTCAAAATGAAAACATTTTTTTTACAAAATCACACATAATTGTTTAATTTTACACAGAGGAGAACTTTGTATTACATTTCAAGATTATCTATTCTCTACTTAATTATGTTCAGATACTATTTTATTAAAATTATACTGTATAAGAACATATTTTAACCAATCTGGTTTTAAAAAAAAACATTAGATGTTATTGGTGTTTATTAATTCTAAATATATGGAATATACTCTACTTATTACAACAAGACAGAGAGCTGTGACATTTTGAAATACACTTTCTTTCATTTTTTACACAATTACATTTTTCATTTTGACATTTAGTCTTGCACACACATTTTACGAAACCTTGTCCGGATCCTGATGATTGGGCAGTAGCAGCAGAATGAAGTCCGGTTTCTTGTCCAGGAACATCTTCAACCTCCATTAGTGGTCTTGGGCATACAGTGAACTGCGATCTTGTGTACAGCTGCTTTAACAATCCGTTAGTGGTTCCTAGTTTGTAAAATCCGTCTTCTGTCACACTCACGACGATTGCTAGGATGTTTCGAAGATCTCTCCGACCATTGCCAACTTCAGGAATTGGAACACCAACAGACGCGCCCACAGGAGCTGGAGGAAATTTTTTGTCAGAATCAGATGTCATCTTTTTTTCCTGAAGTTCTAGAAATGATTTTTATCTTTTTCTTTCTACAGTTGCATTTTTTGCTTTGAAGCAGAGAGTACACAGCTTCTCGCCACCGTCACACTTGTCTCCACTATTGCCACTAGTGTCCACACGTGCTATGCGTATCTCTGCAGCACTCTACACGCTTTCCAGAACCAAAAGTTTCGTTTGAACAAACACAGCATGCCGTTGTCGGATTTGGGCGGAATTCTTGGGCTGCGTCTAAAGGGTGATTTAGGTAGGTGGTTTTGGGAGCTCTAGAATTCTCTACAGGACCAGTGCTTACAGTTGAAGTGCTTGCATGTTCTCTTGCCTGAATTAGCTTAGACATGGTAGGGTCGATAGATTCAGTTATGCCGGTATCGGTATTTTGTGTAGTCTGTATATTGTTGATGACTTGTTCGAGATCTTCTTCACTTTCAAGAGTATCTAACACATCATGGGGAATCGAGGATGTAGTAAGCAAGCCTTACCTTAACTTTATATCCAAAGAGAGCTTCATAAGGTGATCGTTTGATGCCAGAGTGTAAGGCTCTATTTTTCATCTTCTGAACAAACCGTACGCCCTCACTCCATTGGTCGGTTTCCTCGTCTTGCATACAAGTTGCAATCATATTTTCAATGTCTTGATTTGCCCGTTCGACACTGCCCTGACTTTGGGAATGACGGGGCTCACTATGAACAATTTTTAATGAAGGCCAATTTTCTTTCAAATTATGTACAATTTTATTAGAAAATTCTCTACCGTTATCAGACTGTAAAATAGACGGAGCTCCAAATAGCGTAAAAATATCAACGAGGTTGTACGCAACTTCTTCAGAGGTCTTTGTTTTGAGGGCCCGATGGACAACTAATTTGGTTAAATGGTCCTGATAAACCATTACAAACTTAAAATCTCTGTCTGGCTGGGATTGGAAATCGATGAGATCAACCTGGCAACGAGAGTTAAACTCGGATGAAATTATTGGTTTTACGACTATACCCTTTTTTATACCTTTTTGCTTTTTTTGACAAGGCTTACACAAATGAAGGTGTAGTTCAACATCATGACGTGTAATGAATAGCACTATCACCTTGCTTGAGGGGATGAATTAGTTTGCTTTTGTTTTCAACAAGCATAAAATCGTACCTATTCAGTAGCCAGTAATCCCATGGGTCCTTCTGTTCTTTCTTCGTAGCAGCATGCACGTCCAACACTAGCTTACGATAGTCACCATCACTGAGGAAAATACTGTTTTTAGCACTAGAACTTCGAAGCTGAGATATGTCAGCGTCAAATCGAACTCGCATTAAAGCAACGCGGTCATTAGCACTAGACTCAGCACGTGGTTGCGACATTTCGGATGTTACTGAAGATCAGCGGGAGGTAGGCGGGTACAGAGGTACGGGGTGACGGAGGGGGGATACATGTTGTGACATGAAACCATAGAGCACACATTGTCTTCTATACATTACCTAGAAGACGTTAGGCATTCTATACAATGTCTAGGAAATGTATAAAATGTGTTTTATTTCATACTTTGCCGGCTGGATTCAGGCATTGTATAAAATGCCTAGGTGCTCTATAGAATGCCTGATTACATGCTTTGCCGGTAACATATACACAGACACCATTACGCTGTGTGACGTTATCTCAGGTGACTTGTCTAGCGAACAGCTGTTTCTTAGAAAATTGCAAGTCTACAATTAGAAAATTACAAGTCTACTCTTACAAGCCATCGATATCGATGTGTCCACGGGAAATGATAACGGTCATACATGATAAAGTACAACAGTTAATCGTTGGCAACGAGACGATGCGCATCGGACTGTGCCGAGACTATATCATTGTAAAATTATGTGTGGTGTTTTTGTGTGTTTTAAATAATTGACGACCCCGTTGAAACACGTGAATTTTTTTATATAATGATGAATTTGATGTTTTTATAATATTAAAAACCTGAAGATGAGGATATATCCTCGAAACGCGTCGTTTTAGAAATTAAAACAGATAAGTCACAAGACGGGAAGTTAATACAGGTAATGCCTAATATTAATTCTAATTAGTTAATAAACGTGACTTGGAGACAAATAAAACAAAATGAATCTACAATATTGCCTGGCTACGAGTATTTCTTACTTAATGCAAATCATGAATTAAAAACGATTTGCTATTAACCATATTAAAATTTCGTATTGCTCTCTCTCTCTCTCTCTCTCTCTCTCTCTCTCTCTCTCTCTCTCTCTCTCCTCTCTCTCTCTCTCCTCTCTCTCTCCCTCTACACTACAAAAACGTCCATAAAAAAACATTTTTTTTGGGTTAGAAGTACAATAACTTTGTTAAATGATTAATAAATGCATAAAAGTTAAAAACAAAACTTGTAAAGAATTAAATTCTGAGAAAAATGGTGTAAATAAAGTCAATAAAAATCAACAAAAAATTCCAATTTTGGTTAAAAACAAATTTTTGTTTTTAGGCAAAGATTTTTCTGTTTTACGTCAGATAGTCAGATATCATGAAACTTATGGGAGATACAGTTCTGCGACCTGTTTTATTCGATTTTTCAGGTCAAAAACCATAAGAAACAACAGAATTCGCCCCTTATGTTTACCTTCCCAGAATTTCAGAAAGTCTTCATTTACCCGGGGGAACCGAAACCCGGGCGAAATCTTTCGCTAGCCGTAACTCGCTTACAAAGCGTTTCCGGACATATGTTTATATGAACTTTTTTTCTTCTTTTACACTATAGAACCGTTTCTCAAATTATTTCCCTCTCCTCCCGGGACACCCTGTATTTGGGGAATGATATTGGCTATGACAGAAATTATGATATTGATGTTAAGTTAGGCAAGTTCCAGACAATCTGTGAAACAATCGACCGTATTTTTAGAAAAAAGGTACGTCGAGATACAAAATTAAAGTTTTAGAAAGTTATGGCGGTCCCTGTACTGTCCTTCGGGCGCGCGAATTATGGACAACAACCAAGAAACAACACAGTAAAATACAGACCTCGGAAATGGAATTTTTAAGAGAAGTTAAAACGTGTTCTAAACTTGACCGTATAAGAAGTGAGACTAAAAGAGAGGAGTTACATAACATTAATGAAAAATAAAAGATTACAAACAACGGTGGAAAGAACACTTAGACAGAATGTCAGATTCCAGACTGACCAACGTAGTCTGGAAATACAAACCTGTAGGACGCAGGTTTGTGGGTAGACCTAGGAAGAGATGGTTTTTGAAGACGGAACAGGCGGCACCTGCCTATGACGTGTTGTGAAGACGATGAAGATAAATAACTAGATTAAACAAAAAAGCAATTGCTATAATTTTTAATAGTTTACACACAGCTTCAAAAATAATTGCTGGCAATGAAGCGATGTGTGTCGCTTGCGTAAGCGATCCGATCCGATTCTCAGTAAGCCTTGACTGAAGACGCACCGTGAATACGCGGATATTGTGTTATGTTATCCTGTCGTTAGGTTTTAGAGTTACGGCGACCTTAACCCACACTTGTCTCTAGCGGGTATTCAGTTTCATAATTATATGCATACAGCTCACCTAGATTATATAACGTACACGCTGATTATTTTAGTTAGGAAATGCAAATTGCAAACAAACCCACGAATGCCAATTAGGCGAAACAGGTATATAAATAGCTTATATGTCTGGTTGTGGAAGATCAGCTAATTATTCACGAAAGGGAATGACATATTGCAACGCTCATTTGGTAAACTCTCTCTCTCTCTCTCTCTATATATATATATATATTTTTTTTTCAATCACTTTCTGCTACAGTCCGCTTCTTGATGTATATAATACATTTAATATTTACAATGAATTTACCTCAAGATATTTTTTTCCTTATTAGGAACATGTTTCGGGTACCATCTTGTACCCATCCTCAGCCTTCCGGTTTTTGTGTCTGGTAAAGTACATATGTGTTGGTTGACTATTACTATTGTGGCTTCCTGTTGGCTTCTGGCTACAAAATATTATAAAATCATATGATCCAAATGGCATATGGATAAGATATGTAGATGATGGGCTATATGTATCAAATAACAAAAACACAAATGCAGAGAACATACTGAAACAAATCAATAACATACATCCTAAAATACAATTCACAGAAGAAAAAGAAAAACATAACAAAATCAACTATTTAGACATAACCATCACAAGAAAAAACAACCACATACAATATGCAATATACAGAAAACCAACTTCTACCAACATCATTATACCTAACCATTCTGACCACCCACCACAACATAAAATGGCAGCATTCTATTCACTATTTAACAGAATGTACAAAATTCACCTAAACAAACAAGAAACTGACAAAGAAAGAAATATAACATACCAAATTGGTTATGAAAATGGATACAATAAAAATACTGTAAACAAAATAGAAAATAAAATCAAATATAAAATAAAAACTGAACCATTAAGAATTAATCAAAATGAACAACACATAAATTATAACAACAACAAAAAATGGGCCACATTCACATACATAAATAATAAAATGACAAAGCTAACAAAACTATTTAAAAACACAGATATAAAAATAGCATACAAAACTAATAAAAATAATTTACAAAAAGTAAATAGCCCACACAACAAAGATAATACAACAACTAACGATATATACAGAATTGAATGCCAAGATTGCAATAGGCCCTAAATGTTACATAGGAAAAACAAAAAAACAGCTGAAAAAAACGTTATTTTGAACACCTAAACGCATACAAAAAACCAGAAATATATAAATCCAACTTAGCCACACATCCAATAAACACAGGACATGAATTCCCAGACATAACCAATGTGACACTAATAAAACATATACCACACAAAGGCACCATAATGAACATTTGGGAAAATTTACAAATATACAAACATAAAACACAAAACACAAAACAAACTAATACCTGAACAAATACAAATCAATACAAAACATGACACAATATTCAAAGCACTCAACATCGAAAATACACAAAAAACTAACACATACACCACAATCACACAAAATAAAACCAATTTGAAGTACCAGAAGCCAACAGGAAGCCACAATAACAATAGTCAACCAACACATATGTACTTCACCAGACACAAAAACCGGAAGGCTGAGGATGGGTACAAGATGGTACCCGAAACATGTTCCTAATAAGGAAAAAATATCTTGAGGTAAATTCATTATAAATATTAAATGTAATATATATTATAACGATTCATATTGTCGTCCTATCTGAGCGTTATATGAAAGTGTCAAACGGAGCGAGTATAGCGACGTAAGCAAGAGAGAGAGCGTATAATTGCAGCCATCTCTGTATAACCTCGTCACTGCTACGACAAATGCCGGTACAGACAGGAAATTTTACTCAATTGAATTTATGTGTTAAAACTGCAATATCTTTAAAACCAATAAATATACAGCAATTCTGAAAATAGCATAGTGTTCAGCAATTAAAGCTCTATAAGTAGCCAAAATATCAACCAATATAATTAACATTTACAGAAGATATACAGAAGAAGAACGCCAAGCGAAATAACTCGAGAATTAGGCTAGGTGCGAATTAGGTGTTTTCACACACACACAGATAAAGACCTAAGCAACAATATTCTGTGGTCAGATCTGTGAAATCACGTTTGCAAATACCTGTAATCAAACGATTTGCAAACAAAGGAAGTACGATTTAAGCCAGTAATTCTGTGCCGTCTCAGACCTGTCAAGGGGCGTTTGGTCGACCTGTCCGATATTGTTTCAACTGGAAAAACGCATGATTTATTTGAACAACCAATCAGAATCCTGCATTTAGAACAGACGCCAACTCTGACGGAGGGTAGCGAGGACTCTTCGTTCGGATCTTCAATGCGCTAGACGTGTGTAAATTACGTGCTTAATTTCACAAACACGCAAAGTTTCATTTAAGTAAAAAGTTCGAGAAGTAGTCCGCAGTTGCAGAGGAACTAGTACAGTTCGACAACAACTCTCGCTGTGTAACACCACATTAATTAATTAATTAATTAATTAATAATCAATTGTGAAGTGACTGGTGCAGCAGAGAGCTACAGCATCTGTAATTGCCCCGATCATCGTTCAACAAGATTGGTCAACATCATTTCTTCTGTGCTGAACCATCAAAAGGAAGATCTCTACGGATTCCTACCTACGGTCGACGCATCAAACAGTAAGAAATAGATTCATTGATCAATGAAATAAATAATAAATAAATAATAAAGAAATAATAAACAATTTTAAAAGACACTAAGAATTTCACACTTTGTATTTAATTAGTAAGATTAGTTATAACATAGTATAAGAGTGTTGAATGGAAAGTGAGGTGTAGTATTGAACGTGCAAATTATTGCAGACCTGTTCTTTAGCACTGGTTTGGGAGATATAAATTTTCTAAATTAAACCAGATAAGAGCAATAGGTCGTTTGGACGTTTTAATCTTCACTTTTCACGCACACTCATTAATTATAAGAGTTAGGGTAGCAATAAGTCCTACAATTAGCATTTTTCAAGAAGTTAACAAAATAATTCAAACGGTAATTAAACAAACTTCAACAAAAATTTTAAGTGTTATTTGTAACGATTCCCCTTGAATTCCACACTCACTGAACGAATCCTGAGAAAGTGTGTCTCTATGCTCTGACCTAAGCTGAAACCGTGTCATTTGTATCTGGGATTTGTTCTGGCGCCCAGGTAAAGTAAATCAAGGGTAAGTAACGTTTTATCTATCATTAAATATATTATATAAGTGTGTTAGATAAAAAGTAGCGTTGTAATATATATATATGTATATAATATATAATTTCATATTTATAATTATTTGGAACATGTTTCGGGAAATACTTTTCCCATCCTCAGTCATCTAGTTTTTGATCTTGTTGAATATTTGTGGTCAGACTAGTTGTTGCTATGCCTTCCTGTTGGCTTTTGGTAGTTTTAATTGGTATTACTGTGTGTGGGTGTGGTGTATATATTTCTTTTTCAATGTTTTCAATATTGAGTATTTTGAAAAATTGTGTCGTGTTTTGTGTTGACTTGTATTTGTTCACGTATTACTTTGTCTTGTGTTTTGTGTTTGTATATTTGTAAATTTTCCGATACATTCACTATTGTGCTTTTGTGTGGAATGTGTTTTATCAGTGTCATATTGGTCTGGGAATCCATTTACTTTATTTATTGCATGTGTGACCAAATTGGATTTACCGGTATATATTTCTGGTTTTTGTATGTGTTTAAGTGTTCAAAATAAGGTTTTTTCAGTTTTTTTTTTGTTTGGCCTATGCAACATCCATTGCAGTCTTGGCATTCGATTTTCTATATTCCATTGGTCATTGTATTATCTTTAGTTAAATTGTATTATCTAAAATTTAAAATGTGTTAAGAAATTTACTGCAGCAAGAAATGTTTGTATGATGTATGTATGTATGAAAAAAATGTAGTGTAAAAATGTTCAAGATTAAAAGTTTTTAAAGGAGAGAGAGCCAGTCAGATCCAAAATAATGCTTAACCACTAAACATTATGTACCTTCAACGAATACAATGGCTAGGTCACCTAGCGGATGGCGCAAGGATGATCAGCGTATGCCAAAGAAAATCCTGAGGACGCAAGTCTATAAAAGCAAAAAGAGGGGCGACCAAGGATAAGATGTTTGGATGATGTTCTTGATATCATAATTCCTATGATAGCTAATATCATTTCCAAAATAATTAAAATGCCCCACCTGTTCTAGAATTCGATGATTAATCATTATTTTTGTTCTTATAGCAGCTTTTGTAAATAAAAAATAAAAATTGAAAACAGAAGTTAATAAAAGAAAGGAAACCTAAATCACAGGTAATTATGTTCGTGCACAGAATAAGTATCGCGTTAGCAGCCATAGTTTAAATTTTATTAACTTCATACATAAAATTATCGGGTAACACAGGTTTTTGTTGTACTGGATCTTTTTGTTTACTTTTCACACATTTTTCTTTGTAGGGCGTTAAGAAAAAAACCTGATCAACAAAAAGATATAGTCGATGAAGAGGTACAACAAAAAAAACTATTTTGGTGTTCAGAAACTGGCTGGAAAGAGTCCAAAGCATTAAACGTCTTATATATGGTTTGAGGTGTGACAATAAGAAGTTTATATTAGACAGGGAACATTAAGTTAAGGGGAAATGGTCAACACTCGCGTACTTCTTTTAAAAATGTATGATTCTAAAACTAGTCTCAGTGGCAAAATGAAATAAAACTAGAAACCGTATATGATCTTTGAATTAATACAAAATCGCTACAAATATTAGGTTTTGGTCTATTCTTTGCAAAACCAGGTCTCAAGGTAAAGGAGTTGTGTTCTAACACACGTTGCAATTAATAACGCTTGCTGTAAACAAGATGCCCTGCAGTTGAAGCAGTATTTGTAGGAGCAACTGGAAGCTCTTTTGATGGTGTATGACGGAACATATATAGTTCGTACAAAACCGTTAAACGATGCGGTAATAATGTTGTCGTTGAATCTTCCCTCAGATCTTGACCAAACGACTGTTCTAACAAAAGTGTTTCGTTACATTCAATTAATAGTAAGAGAATACGTTGAAATAATAACAGTAGTCCGGCGACTAGACGCCGAAAGAAGAGGCCATCAGTCAAGACGAAGACGAAGTTCTACGAAGACCAGTTCTACTCCAATCGTTTTGATCAGCGAACTGTCTGGTTTAATATCACGGGCAGGCGTTTTCATGATAAACTGTAGATCCTCACGGTTTCCTACAAAATCATCACGATGTCATCCCTCTTGACTCGGTTAAGTGACTTTCCCATTTCACTCGTGGTCTTCCTCTTTAACGTTCCCTAGCTCTCCAGTACGTTTTACGTGCATTTTTCTGTTACGTTTTTGATGTGCTCATTATGCAAGAAACAGAAGGTAATTTACAGAGAGCCATTCTCAAACTGAGCCATCACAATGCTCAATATAATTTGAATATATCTAAAGTGCTGGACCAAACATCCCACTTTCAATACCTAGGACGTGATATTACATATCAATTTTACGAGGACATCGGCAGAAAGATAAGCAGATTTCAAGCGATTTGTGTCACTGTTAAAAGAACTTTAGGGAGAAAAACAAGATAAGGAAACTCAAATGACGTTCTATAAGGTGATGGCAGTCCCCTCTCTTTTATACGGTTCCGAAACATTGGTATTATCTAAAAAAGATACAAGTCATATACAAGCTGCGGAGATAAATTTCTTGAGATACGTAAAAGGATGTACACGGAACGATAAAATTTGAAACGATGTGATAAGACATGAATTGGGTATATTCTCTGTAAATCGAGGAATGTAAGCTGAGATGAATTTGAACATACAGGTAGAATGGAAGCGAAAAGGCTACCTCAACAAGTTTTACAATATGCACCTGAAAGGAAGAGAGATGTGGGAAAACCAAGCAAAAGATGGCTTGAAAATTGAGACCGGAACAGATGATGTCGCCTAATCTTGGAACGAAAAAAAAGAAAAAGAAGAAGAAGAAGAAGAAGAAGAAGAAGAAGTTTTTGATTGATGCTGTGGTAAGCGGAGTTCCACTTCATTCAAAGAACTTGTTAAGGTACAAACTTACTTGTTAAGGTAAAAACCTTACCGTTTTTACTTTGTTACGCCCCTAATTCGCTGCTTTCTTTTCTGTCTGTTAGTGTTATATGTAGTGTTTGATTAGATGCCGAGTTCGGTACCAATTTGTATTTTCCTAATTCTGGCTCAAAGAGAAATTTTGGGAGCGGACGGAAAGTCGGCGACCGGCCGCAGTTGCTATGGCCAGGGCCGTATTTATGGGGGGGGGGGACGGAACCGGACCCCCCCAGAGAGTAAAAAAAAATTAACGAATTTTGTCATTCACTTAATTTTTAGGCTATTTTATTACTTTTTCAGCTGTGTAATCTAATATAGCAATAACTGTTTTAAAAATTTACAGGCATTGCACAAATGCAATGCACAGAGAAGGGCATTGAAAATGCTTCAATAAATCTAAAAATTATATATATTTATGTTCATTCACCAATCAATGAATTCATTCTTCATTCACCAATCAATGAATTCATTCTTCGTTTACCAATGTACAAATTATAAGTTAAATTTAGTCGCATTCATAAGCGAAGTTTTATATGTGTACTACGTTATTGACAACAAAGAAGTAGTTTCTATGGAAACTCACCGGTTCCCATTTTCGATCACGCACCAGCGGTCGTTTTCAAATGTGCGACACGTCCTTATAAACATTTTCAATGTTAAAACATACAAAAAGGTTTATTACACAGCATTTGCCTATACGTTTGAAATATGAAATACTGTATAGAAAAATCAGTTCAGCCGGTAAATATCTTCTAAACTATGTTTCAATAGAGCATATTTTTATTGTTTTATTGTCGTTCTCTTTAATGGGATTAATTTCAGGATGTTATCACATGTTCTTCTTCTTTTTCTTCTTCACTTTAAGGATTAAACTTGCAGCCTGTTCAGTCTTCACAGCCACCTCTATATCGGTCTCCAAGCTTATACTGGATTATCTTTTTTTGATATTCTCGAGTCACTCATTCTATTTATGTGTTGACTCCAGTTTTCTTGATTTTGTTTAATTTTATAGTTTATCGAGTACATATCCAGCTCCTGCCTTATTTTCTTATTTTCTTATTTTCTTACCTTCGTTAGGTCCGTCTTGTGACTTTTATCTTTAGAATAAAATTAATGTGACGCGTTTCAGGTCATCTGACCCATCCTCAGACACTTGCTCGAAAAGAGGTCGGCATATATTAAAATCCAATTAAAATAAAAACACACATATGTAAATTCATTGAATTTTTAAATCTTTTTATAAATGGGCGCCCCGTTTGACCCACATAGTAACAATCACAATCGTCACATGTTAATTCATATATACCTGTTCTTGTCTTAGTGGGGACATGACGTTTATGTCGTATTAGATTTGATATTTGATTTCAGGTCTTGAAAACTATATTATATCCTATTTTATGAAAAGTAGGAGTTAGTATTTTTGGCATTATTTCTGTGAATATGGTAGAAACATACTGCCTTATGTTTCCAATTCTTATGTGATCTCTTAGGGTGCCTTTGACTCTCCTTAAGAATTTCATTTCAGCAGCTTCAATTCGTTTTCTCTGATTTTGGGTGAGTGTCCGCGATTCACTCCCATACATCAACACTGGTGCCTCCATTACTTTATAAAATTTCAATTCTGTATCTTTTCTACTTTCTTTCCCAGAGTCTTATGAATGTGCCACACATCCTCTGGTATCTGTTTATTTTATTATCGACATAGTTTTCATATTCATAGCTTACGTAGCACCCTAGATAGTTGTAGTTAGATATTTGTCCAATAGTTTTATTGTCTGTTGCTATTTGGAGCGTACTGGGAATTTTCCTTTAAACGCCATTATTTTAGTCTTTGTCGTGGAAATTTTTAAATTATATTCACGGCAAATTTTACTGAGTTGATACACTGGTTTCGGTAATCCATTTTCGTTTTCTTGTATGATAAACTGGTCGTCAGCAAACAGCAGAGTGTTAGTGGAGAAATTATCGGGAAGTAAATACATGCCAGGACCATTTCTTTGTTTTCATTGCCTTACAACATCTTCAACATTTATGTTAAATAAAGTAGGTGATAAACTGCACCCCTGTCTAACGCCTCTTCACATGATCTTCAACCACTTTAAAGATAGTAATGTTGTTTAGTATTAACTTGTTTCTTCGTTTGTATGAAGTCTACTCAACCGGCTCCCCCAGACCACATTCTAGATACGCCACGGGCTATGGCAGGAACTGTATGGATGGCCACGGTAGCAGGTAAATGGAAGCAGAATTTTACAGGTCTCCTATTACGTTAGTAAGAAAATGGAGGTCAATTACTACTTGGACTCGCATTCCAAGCGGTACAGCTTTCATGGTTTCCGTTTAGTACGGTCTTCCTTGGTATTTGCCATGTTCGGAGCAAACGAATGTGTCGGCGCGAAAGCCACTTTAAAAGGTCACGCGAAAGTGTTATTTTTTCTTTAAAGGACAGGAAACAGTAATTAGTGGTTCGATATTGTCCGGCCTTGGTTGCATCGTGGCTTTCTAACTGCTGCTCGCTGCACACGGCCGTTACTGCAAAGCTAATTGCTCCAACACCTTGCCGAAATAGGGAATGATTTATAGTCTCATTAAGTAACACACGACGTTCTGACAGTCCACTAATCATATATTAGACACTAAGCGTACTTAGAACTATTTAAGTCCTACACAGCGTTTACTCGAATGTATTCACTTGTAGTCTACCCATATGCACAACATGTTAACAGATGTTCAGAAATTACATAATGAAACTTGTCCAAGACGAATATTTACATCAAACGTATATCGTCATACCGTCCAGTGACGGCTGGTGTTATTGTTGCAGCGTTGCACAACCACCAATATAGAATAACTAAACTACAAAATAACACACAAAAACATTAAGCAGTTAAAAGTACCATAAATTTCAACGGAGAGCGTATAGATTCTACGCGGTAATGTTCGCCTACAATTCAAATGTGGCGCGCAGGCTGGCGGGTGTAGACCGTTTGCAACTTCAACAGTACTGTACATGGCAGAGCTAACTACATTAACATATGGGAGGACGTGCGCTACTCTTCACAACTGCCATATGTTCCCAATGTTAGCTAGGCGGTTGCAAAGTTTCTGCAACGCTCCACTAGTAGCGCTGTAGCGCAACTTTGTGTCATGAAATCAACACAGCCTTCTTGATTTATAAGTAATGTCAAGTTAATGTGTTTACGTTGGTTCAAGGTAAACGTTATCCGTTGTTTGAGGTTATAAAATTATAGTAATAATTTTGTACAACTCTGATAATGGTAGTGTAATGTCTTTCAACCGATCTCCCATCCACTCAACCAACTACTGCAACCACCAACCGCCACTGATATCATCATCATCTTCACAACACGTCATAGGCAAGGTGATCCCTGTTCTTCCGTGAATGAATACACTACCAATAACTACACAGCGGTCATTCAATAAAAAATAAATAAAAAAATAAAAAATCGCCACCATTGGATAAGAGGTTCGTTAACAAATTATATACGATTATTATAATTATATGTATATTATAAAAAATATGTGAATTTATCATCATCATCTTCTTCTTCTTCTTCAGAACACGACATAGGCAAGGTGCTGCCTGTTCCGTTTTCGAAGATCCTCCAGCCGTCTGTTCCTGGGTCTGCCCACACACCTGTGTCCTATAGATTTGTATTTCCAGACTTGTGCGGCCAGTCTGGAATCTGACGTTCTTTCTAAGTGTTCTTTCCACCGTTGTTTGTAATCGTTCAATTTTTCATTCAAGTTAAAAAACTTGTAACTCTTCACTTATGGCCTCATTTCTTATACGGTCAAGTTTAGAACACCTTTTAACTCCTCTTAAGAAACTCCGCCATTTCCACGGCCTGTATTTTACTGTCTTGTTTCTTGATTGTTGTCCACAGTTCACACCCACAGGGACTGCTGTACGTTTATAGAACTTTAATTTTGTGTCAGATGTACATAAAATCATAAAAATAGTTGAGCCACATCTTTGAAGTGTTTCTTAGATTATATTTTTCAAAAAACGTAGATTATATGGCTGACAGAGACACTCGTCGAACGCCAGAATCATTTCTTACAGACCTCAAAGTACGTGAGCAAAAAAATTTGACTGTTTAATACAGTAAACTCCCGATTATCTGCGGAATCGGATGGCACCGAGTTCGTCGCGGATAACCGAATTCTGCGGAGAGTCCGCAATATGTAAAACAAAAAGGGCAGAACTTAATGAAAATTCGTATTTAAATTAGATGTTTATTTTAAATAAATCAGTACAATAAAACTCCGTTAAAACCCTTATCATAGGACATCGTGGAGACCGCGTTTTGAGCGAAATGTTATCAAGTAACAATATACACATACTGAAACTGTGTAACTAATAATCACATTTTTACATCACATTTTCTATGCAGTTTAAATTACTGCATTTAAATTTACTAATTCACGTGAACTGACATTTTGTTAGAAGAAGTTGTACTGATAATGTGCAATTTGTGTAACACCTACATTCAGTATGTTAGAAGGAGATTTCTCAGGGACGTAGCCCAGGACGATCGCCCAGTATCGGCTGAATTGGTGGGAACATCTTTGCCGAATGGACGACTGCCGCATCCTCAAACAACTATGGAACTCTAAGCCGAGGAGACGGAGAGGTGTGGGACGTCCGCGGAAGCGCTGAAGTGACCAGCTCTAAACTTTGCCTATTTTACACCGGAACACACCATCCTTGGTTTAATCCGTGAAGATCATGATTATGATGACCTATATTGAGTATTTCTGAAGTTACTACCTACATACGTACAAAAGTTATGTAGGCCTATAAAAAACCCAAGTGAATGTTTCCCACGTTTTCATACGCAGCACGGATTAGATTCAGAAATGGCTTACCGCAAACGTGTGAATGTGCACATTCCGCCCCTTGGACATACTTTTACATAACTTACATAATTTTAAAACACTATTGTTTATGTTAGTTAGGGTATTAATATTAGTGAAACAGAAACTTTTTGCTGTTGTTCTTTTTTCGTTTTGTATCGCCCATCTAAGGAACACATGCCAATTTCAATTCTTTATTCTTTGTTCTTTTCTTTTTCTCCAATATTCTTTCATCTTTTTACTGTGTCTCTTCTTCCTGTCT
Organism: Magicicada septendecula; assembly: GCA_034769895.1. Lineage (NCBI taxonomy): Eukaryota > Metazoa > Arthropoda > Insecta > Hemiptera > Cicadidae > Magicicada > Magicicada septendecula. The sequence continues at coordinate 41,408,101 of CM068370.1, read as the reverse complement.
TCAGTCCACTTTGAACCTGCGTTTTTCTCTTTCCTACCCTGGAATCCTTCCATTTTTAACGCTTTTCCCCGAAAAACTTCTCTTTCAATTGCTTCTTATGCGTTTATATTACCTTTTTTCTAAATCCTTTTGGACTTCTTTAATCTAACTTGATGTTGACTTCTTCTCCCCACAGATATTTGAAGATCTGCTTTGTTAACCTATTGTCGTCCATTCTATATAAATGTCCAAAAAATAATAGTAATAGTCTTCTTTTTCTCACTGTTTATGTTATATATTCTATACTTTGATATATTTCATCATTACTTCTTAATTTCCAACCTTCTGAAGTTTTTCGAAGGCCTAATATTTTCCTAATAATTCGTCTTTCCAATATTTCTAGTTTGTCTAAATTATAATTCAATGCTAGACATTCACTTGCATATAGGCATTCAAACAGGAACTTTATTATTCAGCTAAAATTTATTTCCGCTTTTGAAAAAAAATCCGCGGTATGCTGCGGATAAACCGATCGGGGATAATCGGGAGTTTACTGCAATTAAAAGTCTGTAGTCCTTGGTTAGGAAATACGCGATACTTCTCCATAAGTATACAAGATTACAGTATACAAGTATAGAAGCACGTAACTCGAATTCCAAATCGTTCATTAATCGATACAGTCTGTTCCCGGTGGTGCAGGTAAGCCTATAGACTGTAAAATGTGAGTCAGACAGACTAATTTTATATTGGTAGAAAGAATTAATTATTCTTATTGCAAGTATACAAATATACATGTATACATGTATTTTCTAAGTTCTTAATTAGTGTTATAGTGTTAGTAAGGAAGATTTTGATACAGAGGAATACAAGTCTTTAGGGGTGAAAATTACGGCCAGTGGAAAGCAAGATAAAGAAATACAATCCAGAATAAATTTGGAAAAGATGGCTATATCTACATTAAATGGAATCCTGTGCATATCCTGTGGGATAAGCAAATTACAGTAGAAACTAAAACCAAAATATTTAAAACGATTGTTAGAATTATTATGACTTACGGCTCATAAGTTTGGACTACTAATCAACACATAAGAACAAAATTAATGACAGCAGAGATGCACTTTTGAAGACGTTCGGCAAGAGTATTGAGAAGTGGGAAAATTAGAAATTGAGTCATTAAGGATAGAATGAATGTAAAAAATTCAATTGTTGTTTTTATCCAAACAAAAAAATTACAATGGTATAGACATACAAAAAGAATGGCACAGGAAAGATTGCCAAGGAGAGTTATGGAATGAACTCCACCAGGAAGAAGGAAAAGAGGAAGACCACTTATCACCTGGATAGAAGAAATTCAGACTGTACTGAGGGAACGAGAAATTGAAGATCTTTGGATGGACAAGAAGCAGTGGAAGATGAGAAGTCAATCATTTCTGTTATCTTTGGTTCTGGAAAATGTGTAAACATTCTACAGCCGGAATAATAATAATAATAATTTTTCGTGGATAGTCCAATTATATTTTCTAATAATCAAACAATTAAAAAAACATTCTGTCTGTCTGTCTGTCTGTCTGTCTGTCTCTCTCTCTCTCTCTCTCTCTCTCTCTCTCTCTCTCTCTCTCTCTCTCTCTCTCTCTCTCTCTCTCTCTCTCTCTCTCTCTCTCTCTCTCTATCTCTCTCTCTCTCTCTCTCTCTGAAGGAAGATTCTGACTATACTATTTCACCTATTTCGTAGATTAGTTTAAGTCTTAATATGAAGCAAGAGTGAAATTTACATCGAACGAGGTATCTCTTTTCATTATTATGTTATAATTGGCTCTTTGCTCAATTTTGTTAGTCATCAATTTCAAGGTCCGTTAACTTCGATCCACTCGCTTTCAAGGAGCACTGGGTGTATGAAAGCGTAACACAAGTATTTATGTGTATGTATATGTGTACTGTGTATATATTGCAATAGGTGAAATTTGCATATAAAATAATAATTTAACTCTTGGCGTATGATAGCATTTGCAATGAGAATTGGTTTAAGTAAAGACTGTATGTTGAGATATTCTAGAATAGACAATAAGATACATGCCAATTTTGTTAGTCAAAGTTAATTTTTTGTTGTGAAAAAATAGTTAGTGTTGTGAAATAGTGCGAACACATGCGTAGGCATATGGCGAGTGCGTGTGTGCGGGTATGAATAACTATGCTACGAAATAACAATAAAAACAGATTAAATTGAATAATTTCTGTGAAAATAAAATTTCTAACATCAGACTTATATCATAATATGCATAAAATAAAGACCTATCTTGTGATAATATTCGTTAAAAATTTAAAGAACTAAATGTATGAGTTTTCTTATGAAAAAATGTTACGACCCAGAAGAAAAGCAATAAAATTAGACAGGTTGTTTTACTCTGTTTATAAACAGTATTTTACAAGAAGTACGTTATCTGGACTGAAGCCGTAAGCGTGAGTGAAGAGTTCGGTCAATAGAATTGGCTAATACGTTAGTTGATTTTATTCTTCGTGGGATGTAATTCAGTCTGGCTTAGAACTCAGTAACCGGCAGTCTCGCTTTGAACTCAATAACGTCTATTCGATGCCTCTGGTTTATGACGATAGGTCTACCAAAAGCGTACGAGCACGAGTGAAAAGTTCGCGACTAAAATAACAGCGAGTGCTATTACGGTACAGTACAAGATTGTCCGCTTAGGGATTGAAAGAACATTTCAAGTTAGCCGGAGTAGTGTGTGGTTGTAATACACAATACAAATCACTAATAATTATTAATTCACCACAGTCTGTAGAAGTATTCAACCCGAGTCCGACCCTGAACACCGGAGAGCAGGAGGAGATCCTGACGGAACAACGGTATCCTGAACGTCTATCCAGAAGGAACGGAGGATCGACATCGCAGCGTCCATCAAAAAGGGAAGTGAAATTATTATATAAACTCTATTAAAACAATCATAAACTAAAAGACAAAAAGTACTTGCATACATTAAAAATGTATGTAATTATAATATAGGAGAAAATTATTTTAATTTTGTAACGAATAGGTCAACAGAACAGTTAATTAATTTTATTTGTTATTAGAAACAATAGTAAAGTATTAGTGAAATTAAAAAAAAAACTTTAATAAAACCGAAGCATTCCAGTATCTGAGTACCGACTACTTATTCTATGCGACCTTGCACACACACACACACACACACACACACACACATTTCTTACATATAAAAGTAACTTTGTTAGCAAAATTAGTGTGAATAAACAATAGAGGATAAACAACTGTGAGAAACTTTCTCGTGCCTTCTCCACATAAATACTAATCTGTTATTCCTTTGTAAGTAACACACGAGTTTCTTGCAGTATTCTTGATTAAATATAGTATCAAATTGTATTACTGCTGCAAGTTGTTGATATTATTATATAATGATCCTGACGTACGTTTCACTGATACAATCAGCATCTTCATAGATTATAAACGAATTATCAATAATCGAAATGATTCGATTTCAATATAAAATTAACGAATAGCCTAATCGAATTTGTTTCAGTTCAAACGAATAATCAAATTTATTATAATATTGTTACTACGGTCTTACCGGTAGTCGTACGGTACAGTGGAAAACAAAATACGGACACCAATCAAGTTACTAATCACCAGCTTTAATTTATCACAAATACTGTACGCCTACAGTTTATAATCAACTTGTACAATAATCCGAGCAAAATTTGACCACAAGCAATAATAATGTTAACTAATAGAGTCCCGCACAATTACAACACAATAACGCTTCGCCAAAATACTTCCAACCTCACTTGAATAAATCGCCACCGTAACTCACTGTGTAATCGCCCGACTGACTGTCATTGGATGCTTATATTTATACCCCGCTGAGATCGGTCCCATAATATGCCAGAGTAATCGGTCACTTTCAGGATGACGTGTCGAGAAAACTCCGTATTACAGGCTCTCTAGAATCCGCTAGAAACCGTGAAAACTGTCTGAACACAGTGCGCCGCGCCGGTACGGTCTGGAATAGCCTCTGCTGTTGACGCGTGATAAGTGTCGCGTAATTGTCTTTCATCTCTAAGTAGCAGCAATATGTACGCACACCAGATTACAGCTGGGCTCTGCTGGGATAGCCGAGATACTTGTAGAACGTTCCGTATTACGTAACAATATAATATTATAATCAATATTATTCGTTTGAACTGAAACAAATTCGATTATTCGTTAATTATGTATTGAAATCGTATCATTTCGATTTTTGTTAATTCGTTTATAACATCTGAAGATACTGATTCTATCAGTGAAACTTACGTTAGGATAATTAGCTAATAATATCAATAAATTGCAACAGCAATACAATTTGATAATATTTAAATACTAATCCGTATACGTTTTATTTCAGCTGTATTTTTCACTGGTAAGGCATTTCAATAGTTTGATGTTTGTACACCGTGTCGAAGTGTTGTGTAATAAATTATACCCGCTGATGATGCTAAGAAGATTCGATTCGATCGGTCTCGAAGCCGTGGCGACAATAAATTTGTTTACCCCCCCCCGCCCCGGTCTTATAGCGCGCGAGCGTTATGAAACCGTACCGTATCTGTTGAAGTGCCTGTCGAAAACAAAAATAAACGTTTATACAGCGCCGTTTCAATTCAAGGACCTAACGTAAATACTTCACACAAGAGATGGGCTGTTATTTGTAAATTGGCTAACGGTCAGAATAGATTACGCAGGGTTGCCAGGTCTGGGGATTTTTCCCCGCAGTAGCGAAATTTGAAGCCTCAAAATGCTAAGTGAGGAAATGGTGGGCATTTGTGTAAATGTGGCGAATTGGCGGCGATTTAAATAATGAAAATCATTAAATATGTAAAGTTATAGTTATATGTATTGGGTATATTAGTTGTACCCAATATTTTTATCATGATGTGTCTTTGTCACTCTCTGGCTTTGTGTGCTTCATATGCCTGTGAGAAATTTCCAAAATCTGCTGAGGATTTGTTTAGGAATATCTATACAATATTTTCAATATAGCCCAAAAAGGCAAAACGAATTTCAGGCTTTCCAAAAATTTGCAGAAGTTAAACTCCATAAGTTGTTAAAGCCCTGGCAAACAAGATGGTTATCTTTGCTGGCATGTGTTGAAAGAGTTGTTTAACAGTAGGCCTATTCAGCTATGCTATTATATTTTCAAGGCGAATAGAATACTTAATTGATCACAATGCATAATCTATTTATGAAAATTTTAACACATATAAAAAAATTATATCTTTTTTTTGGAGCATGTTCTCTCTACTTTAACAGAAATGAACCTAGAATTTCAATCAGACAAACCTAAGATTAAATGTCTCTGTAGCAGATTTGAAACAGTCTATAGAACAAATATTAGATTTTTATATTGATCCAAATAATTTTTGCAAGACAGATGTAACCCAACTACAGTACAGAAATGCTGAAAATTTTACAAAAATACAAAATATTTATGTAGGTACTAAGTGTACTGTGATTTTTGAAAGTAAAAATCCCAATCTCTCACCGGAAGAAATACAACATTTCAGAGTAAACTGCTTCAAATTTTATGTTGAATGTGCACATCAAATTTATAGCCAATTTCCTTTTAACAGTGAGTATGTTCAAAGCCATCTAGAATTTCTAGATAGGAAAAAAATTTAAAGACATTCAATCACTGGCTTCAGCAGCAGCAGCAGCCTTTGAGAAGAGTATTGAAATAAACATGGTTAATATAGACACGGAATAGAGAGTTCTTAGGAATACAAATATTAACACTGATACAGATAAAATACTTTTAGAGAGAAGTTAACAATACAAAGAACGCAAATGATACTGTAGCTTTTCCAACTTTAAATAATTTTTTGGCTTATATATTTACGGTAATAGGGTACACGTATTTGTGGCAGTGGGGATTTTGATAGAAAAGTGGGGAAATTTTGGGTAACAATGTGGTGAAAAGAGGACCGATTGACCTGACAACACTGAGACTACTACAGCTACAGATACCGGCTGGACTGTTTTCCAGCTGAATTGTAATACCGCTCGCTGCAAAATAGTTTCACGGTGTTGGCGCCTTGACTGTAAAAAAATAATACCGCCCGAGCAACCATGCTGAACCGCTGCGCGCAGTGTTCACGATTAACAAACATCTGTTCAGATGGCGCAGAAACGCCGCGGTTCTACCAAAACAACCGCAAGGTCAGGTCTGTTGTTTGTGACTGTTATCGTACGGTTCAAACGGTGCCGTACTGTACCAGTTACTGTACAAGGAAGAATAACAAAAGTGTCCAATAAACTTCGTATTCTAAATCCTGCGCAGTATTTTTGGTCCAATATGTGTGGGAGGTGAATGGAGAAAAAGGACCAACCAAGAACTGAACACTCTTCTGAATGAACCAGATATTGTGAAAGTTGTAATAGTTGGTAGACTCAGGTGGGCTGGACATGTGATAAGAATTAGGAAAAGCATGAGAGATCGAGCTATTGAAGATGATAACTGGAAGGATAGGGGGAAATGGCGATCGAAATGCGGGATGGGGCATAGACTGTAGGACCCCCGCTAATAAAAAAAAATTCTTAAATCCATGCGTCATAGTGCCCATCATTCCAAACCATAAAATACTACTGGTCACATTTGGTGCTGGAAAGTCTGATTACTGTCTTCTCCTTTAATGTCCTGGAATCGGTGTCTCAGATTGTTTGAAACTTGATTATGTTAAAGACGGTATTTATTTTTCTCACAAATCTGATCGCAACCTACGTAGTTACACAACTACCGTGCGATTCTCAAGTTTATGTACGATTATATACGACCGTAATATATGATATAGCATATACGACTGTGATATACGATATAGCATATACGACCGTGATATACGATATAGCATATATGACCGTGATATACGATATAGCATATACGACCGTGATATACGATATAGCATATACGACTGTGATATACGATATAGCATATACGACTGTGATATACGATATAGCATATACGACTGTGATATACGATATAGCATATACGACTGTGATATACGATATAGCATATACGACTGTGATATACGATATAGCATATACGACTGTGATATACGATATAGCATATACGATTGTGATAAAATCTTCGTTCTGTCAGAGTTGGTTGGAACATCCACCAGAGATGATTAATAGATTATATGCATAAGGGGCAGTTTCACTGTGCACGTTTACCATCTTCAGAAGCGCACATAACGACAAACGCTTGCTACCGTCCTATAGATGTAGCAAGTAGCTTTTAATTCGGTGGTCTCAGTTGTGACCACGAAATGAGCGAGTGTCCAAACAGGAAAACATTAAAATTCAAACCACCTTTAAGGAAAAAACTCCAAATATTCTAAAAAAAAATAAGGAACTCGGAATTCCTTGTTTATCGCCAAACAACTGACGGTAAACGAGGAATTGAAAATCAGAACGTAGAAGTGACATAAGGAAGGAATATACAAGGAGAAATTTTGAGTATTGTTTCCGAGTAAAACACAGCGTAAGAACGTGACAAAGAACACGATAGCATATTGGCAAAAGGTTTCAGGAAGGTGAACAACTAAACAACTATTGCTACAAGTGTGAATTTACTTTTCAGAGAGTGAGCGTGTCGTCTTGTTAGATTTAGAATGAAAGGAATGTTAGTGTGACACCAGTACACTATGTCGTTACGTCGATCTCAGTGGAAACAAAACACAAGACACCAATGACGTCACTAAAAACCAGCTTTAATTATCACAGTTAACAATTTGTAATCAACAAGATAGTTTCTTACAATAATTCAAGCAAAAATTGTCCACACGCAATAATAATGTCAACTATAAAGAATCCCGCACTAATAACAACACTTCGCTACAATACTTCTACAAACACTCGATCCGCGCTAAAGAAATCGCTCAACACCACTGAACTCACGTCCCGGCTGCTATGGCTTTTTTTAGGTAGGCAGAGGTCCAGTATAGCTTTCCCTACTTACTGTACGCCGACTTAATGCGTATTTCAAGTGTTCTTGAACACACTAGAACACCTACTTGTGAGTGGCCTTGACTGTGGTACACCTGCCACATTGGACGGGGGGGGGGGGGATTGTTCTGGGCTGTTTGATAGGCTTCTGTTTTTTACTCTGATCTTTTTCACGCTTGTCCAAAAAACATGTGTTGATATATGGACAATATTGAAAACATAAAATCAAGGATTCAGTACAGGCAAGACACCTTACAGCTTATACAAAAAATAATCATCCCCTAAACTCAATCAACAGACCCAAAACATGGAAATCGTCACAGTGTTTTTGCGGACAGTGGCTCTGTAGGCTATGAATCATGCACTGTGGAGAAAATAGTCAACAAACGAGTAATAAACGTGTTTTGAACCATAGTGTAGGGAGAGAATGCTGAGGCTTTTGTGTTTATTTAAGAGATAACGTCAGAATAAAAGACTATGGAAAAGTCCAACATAAAGAAACGCCGCTGGCTTTAGCATACAAGTAGTCATAACCGCATAATAGCTGCATAATTACGCTAATAATGGAAATGTTAATAAGAAAAAGGATGAAACAGCTTTGGGACCGAATGCCTGAAAACACTGATTTGGTAGAATACAGGGATTTGTACATACGGCGATCAGCAGGAGAAGATACCAGTGTCAGAACGCCTTCCGACGTCTTGGTATAATTCTGACATATATTTCTGAATTTTGTGTCCTGTAATTATCATTTGTGTTCACCCCCATCCTTGATAAAACATATTTTCACAACATCCACTATGTATAACTCACTTTTAGTAATTTAGAATAAAATAAAATACGAATCGTAATGATGAAATATATCAAAGTATAGAAAATATAACAGAAACAATGAGAAAAAGAAGACAATTGTTCTTTGGGCATTTATATAGAATGGACGACAATAGGTTAACAAAGCAGATCTTGAAATATCTGTGGGGAAGGAAGTCAACATGAAGTTGGATTAAAGAAGTCGAGAAGGATTTAGAAAAAAATAATATACTCGCAGAAGAAGCAACTGAAAGAGAAGTTTTTCGGGCAAAAGTGTTAAAAATGGAAGGAGTCCAGGGTAAGAGAGAGAAAAAAAACGCAGGTTCAAAGTGGACTGAAGACAGGAAGAAGAGACACAATGGAAAGATGAAGGAATATTGGAGAAAAAGAAAATAACAAAGAATAAAGAATTGAAATTGGCATGTAGTCCTTAGATGGCCGGAAAAAAAAACTAACGCAGCACAGCGAACCCATCAAAACCTCAGAACTTAGAACTCGACAAAATTCCGCTGCTACTGAAATATTCACCAAGCGCACAAGGACTGTAAAAATATCAGTAATGTTAGGCAGATTCATACTCTGTCTGTTGACACAACGAGGAACTAATTGGAATGGATACTTTATGTGGAAATAGTGTATATTCAACCTATCACCCTATTAAGTATATCACCGTATTAAGTAACCTTACCCTACTACACATGCTGCGATGTTATGGACATGAGAATATACATCTACTACACATGAGCATAGGCAAATAAATATTGATGAGACAAATATATAGTAAGATTAAAAAAATTTTTTAAAAATGGTTGAAATTTAAAATACTCTTGATTTAGTTGGCAAATAACTCTATTGGCCAACATAAATTTAACTAAAATTAATTGTCTTTTGAGAGTTTGCTTTGCAAAGTTTTTAGTTCTTAAAAATCTTTATCGTTTACGATTGAATAGTGCAATTAAAATTTGGAGTCCTTGACTGTAGTCTGAAGGACGATGTCCTTAGCTGGAGTCCGGTCACATAATGATCTACATTTTGTTCCCTATGGTGTGACCGTAATAATGCCGATGGTAGAGTTCCTCAGGGTCGCTTTCGGGTTCTTCTTGGGTTCGAAATTTAACGAGTTAAACCCGCGGTGTATTGGTCTTAATCCAATCCAAGTGAACTCGAAGTATCTTTCTAAACCTAGGTGGACAATCTTCCACTACCACGGAAAACACACGGTTTTGCTCTGCGGTCGAACTAACACTTTTTATTATAGTTGAATAAGTTATCTCTTCGAGATCGACAGCGTTCAATGCGAAGAATTCGCGGACTTGTTACCGTTTCTTCCAGGTTTTTCGTTTGTAGGGAAACGTACGGTATCACTATCGAATAACCGATATCAACTGGTCTTGTACAATTATCCGGTATCAACTGGACTCTTGACTGACATTCTAAAGCTCTGATGGGTTACTACTTAATTTAAGTGACAGAGTTCATGTATCCATTCATGTAAAGTTCGGTTTATTCTTGTCAAGAATTGCTCTAAACCTGCAGTAAATTTATCTAAAAGATTGTTCTTTTTATGACGTTTCACGTATGAGTCATACATAGAATTATTTTAAAAAAAACATTCACACCGACGGAATAGTACATTCAAGTACGGAAAATTGTTTACTATAATATCGAAAACTATATTCTTGTCCAAGTCCCATCTCAGAATATTAATAAAGGCGTTATAATTTAACGTCAACTCAGCACACTAAAATGCGCACTCAACTATCGTAAACCAAACTTACAATAAATACGCACATTTTCATATAGCGCACTATATATTTGGATTTACAGTAATTTATTTATAAGTCTAAATAACAAAGTTCCTTACAAACTAAAATACAGAATCCGACATGCAACTGTACGCATTTCATACATTATTTCAATCACATAATATTATACATTCCGTAAAAACATGCGCATCATGATTTTCCGTTGCAATATAGGCTATTTTTTCTTTGTGTGTGTGTGTGTGTGTGTGTGTGTGTGTGTGTTGCGATCGCTTTGTACGATTTCGTAAGCATGCAGATTGGACAGTTTGTTCACGGTGTCGCTATTGTACACACCGATGCATCCTTCCAAGTTATCTTGTTCACGGGTAATTAAAATTGTCTTCAAAGACAATTGTCTCGTTTCGCGTTAAACAGACGCGGTTTCGCAAGAATGTCGTCTAATCAGTGTTATTGTTACTTTATTCCACGTGACGATAGTACTGTCTTACTGTTGGAAGATTGAACGCTGAACGTTGAATACAATAGAACTACCGGGCGTAGTATATGCTTCGGTAAATTGGTGTACGCTCGATTAACTGTCAACCTTGATTCCGTATATAGTATAATTATTTGACAATTTTCTTAAATATTTATGTAAGTTCTTTATTTTATTATAAAAGTTTTCATTTTACAGTATTCATTTCTTGCTTTTTATTTATTTCGTTTCTTTGCTTACATGCACATTTAGTTGACAACATTTTTTTGAATTACTCTAAGGATGTTGATTACCAGTAAAGGAGTTAAAAAATATGCATATAAGTGAATAAAAAAAGAATTAATACTTCCATAAGAAAAGTTTTATAATAAAATAAAGAATTTACACACAAAGACACACATTTGTATATATATGTCTTTTCTTTGTAATATCTTCAAATAAATACAACTGCAAGTAGGTACAGCTTCAAAAACCTCTGAAGATTCTTAATTTCCGTGAAAAGTGTGGCAGGTGTAAACAAACCTACTTGCAGCTTTATTTATTTGAAGATATTACATGGGAAACCTGCAGGAAACTCAACGAGTTACTTACAAAGGAATAATATCTTTTCTTTGTAGGTAACTGTTGATATTTTTTGCAAAACTTGTAGATAATATATATGTTATAAAATAATAATAATATGAATTCATATAGAAACCTCTAATAATACAAACCGATTCCCGTGTGTCATTCAGGTAGAACATAGCAATACAAAATAAGCAAATTTAATTAATAAGGTTGTGTTAGTGGTTATAATCACATACAGACAGTACACTGTTGCACATCACTATAGGTAAAAATTCCCGTTTAGTTCTTTTAAGCTTCACAGCTCATCATCAGATGGGAAGGTAGGCCCTATATTTCCGATCTGATGATGAATCGTGAAGCTTGAAAGCGCTAATTGGGAATTCTTTCTATAGTGGTGTGGAACAGTGTACTGTCTGTTTGGAAAAAGCAATAATATTGTTACGACATCACAGAACAATCTACGTGTTATCGAATGTTCCAGATGAATCCAGCGTAATCTGTGTGGCGTACGTGATTCTCGACGCATTCGCGAGACTTTTCTGGAAGTCGCCGGCCGCGCGGACTGTGTCAAGGACGCAATTAATTACGTCGTACACACTGGCGCTAACGCGCATTTTGGAAAATTCTGGTCTGTGAGCGTTGTATAAATACAAGGTGTCAGCGGCCTTAGTTTTCAGTTACAGTTGCGATATATTACGTGCGGTTCGAATTATTATCGGGCGAAATTACTCTGTGCGTTGAAGTGGTTATTAGTTAAGTGTTGTGTTTTATAATCGGACGGTATATTTGTAATACAATTGTGTTTTATATTAGTTGACATTTTATTGCGTTTGAACAATTTTTATTTGATTTGTAGTAAGAGACTGTGTTGTTAATTACGAACTGTTTAACTGTGAAATTAAAGCTGGTGATTAGTGACTGAATTGGTGTCTTGTATTTTGTTTTCCACTGTACCTACGACGATCAAGTAGACCGTCGCAACAATATAATACTTGCAGCAGTAAATATTATTTGATTATATATATATATATATATACTGTATATATATATATATACACCCTATATATGTATTATATTCTTTTACTTAATTATAGGTGTAACTTATATAACCTTTCTATTCTATATAATTTTTAATACGTTATCTATTTTAAGCTACTCAGTTGTTTGTTTAAATTGTGTTATTCTTGTAAATCAATATAAAGTGTACGTAATTAATTTAAAACGTTATACTTAAGATAAATAAAAAAGTGGTAAACGCACAGAATGTAATTTAAAAAAAAAAAAAATAGGATATGGTCAGGTTATTTGGCTCGACGAGTTGCGAGATTGACACGAGACGAAACGAAAGTTATGAGATAGGAGACCAAGGAAGGAACACAGATGATACAATGACTGCCGTTTACAAGATAGAAGCTATCCCGTTGTAGGTCAGAAAACTGGAGAAGAGAGCCCAACGACAGAAATCATTTTATAATCGATTTGGGGAGGCAGTCGCTCAGTAGTGAACACTGTCATGAACATCATCATCATAATCATTAACATTCTGTGACCACTGTTGAGGGCGTGCTTCCCAGCAATTTATTGCTAAGACTTTCACGGACGGCGTGAATATTGTTGAAAATAAAATCCGGGCTATTGGAACGTGGTCCAATAAAGTTGTTGTTTTAAAAGATGTTGTTTTCATACGTTTCGGCCTCGCCTCTGGAGGCCATCTTCACTGAGAAAACGGTTCTACACCACTGACGCGGTGTTCGTGAGTTGTGTAGAATGATCCTTCTTTGCCACAGTACCGTGGTTAGTGACAAACGCCGTGTCAGTGGTGTAGAACCGTTTTTCCACTGAAGATGGCCTCCATAGGCGAGGCCGAAACGTATGAAAGTAACGTCTTTGAAAATAACAATTTTAGCAGACCACGGCCCAATACCCCGCATTTTATTTTCAACAATGCCTTCCAGCGATTTCTCTTGCTCAATTGCTTGTTCCTTAACTCTCTTCCCAATAGTCAATGATTTAGAGCTATACCACAGTCGATACAAAAGACATTACTTTCCGAAAATTCTTGATGTCTCCTCTTGCTCATAAATGCTGTTTTTGTCTGCGCTGTCTTAGATTTAATGTTTTGGATAAACGTCCATCCACTGTTCCTCGCCCTCAGTTACTTGAAAGTTTTTATTTCAATTACGTCACACGTACCAGCTGAATGCTGATCACTACTAACCGTGTCGAACTAATGTAAGGCTTCAGCGAAATGATTTTCGTAACTATTTGCTGTTGTGAAAACAGGATATCACAATTTGCAATCAACTCTTTTGCAACTAAAGTTGTTTTCTCCGTCGCAATCTGCAAGTTACAGCTGATAATACGCTGAAAGTCGGTTTTTATGGTTTTCAGATTACAGGCAATAAAGATCTCCGCGTTTATTACACGTTCACTTTATGACGTATCACGGCCGACACGAAGGGCAGACGTGACGTTGATACGAAATGAAGCGATGTATTATGAATAACGAAATTCGTACAGACAACATTAAATTGGTTTTATATCATGATGTGTCCAATTAAGAGCCGGATTCTGTAGGTAGTAGATGGCTAGCTTTTAAAAGAAAGCATATACAAAATCACATTAGCACTTTTACTTAATTCGTTATCTCCTATTTTAATTAATTCAATTAAGAAGTCCCAAACGAGGTTTATACCTAATAAAAATTTTTGTCTGGTCACTGGGCGTTCTACTTTCTTCTTCTTCATCGTCGTTGTCGTCATCATCATCGTCATATCATCTTCTTCTTCTTGCAATCCGGGGATTGGTATATTTGTTTCAAACCATATACCAATGAAAACACATTTCTGTATCAGCTTGATCAAGGAATCTCTTCCTGACAATCGCCTAGCCATTCGATTTCATTCCCATAAAACGTTGCGACGCGCCGTACAGGATAGATAAGGCGGTCTTCATTTCCTTCCAAAATTCCAGCTGAAGTCTGACGTTTGAGAGCTTCTCTGAAGCCACTCCCTTCTACGAACGACATATTTATTTTGTCAAGTGATAATCCCAAAGGTGAAATTTATCCGACACTTTCCATCAGAGCAGGAAAGGTTAAGATTTAAGATTTTCTACCGGTGGAGAGATTTTTTTTTCATTTGCACTTTCTTTCAGTTACTTAATAGGCAAAATTTAATTATAAGGTAGCCCAATGGATGATTTCATGTTTGAATGGTCTCCACCATTGACGATTGATGTAAAACTTTATTCATTTCATGTTTTAGTTTTTAGGTTTTCTTTTATCTAAAAAAAAGCCTGCCTTACGCCTAATTATACGATGTAATGTAACCTAACAGACACGGCCTATTTGAAAGTGAGGCAAATCAAATTTTTTTAAATAAATTGTACACCTTTATGCAGTATAATCATGTAATTGAATCTAGATGCATTAATAATATGCAATAAGGAAACTATGAATGCCGATATAAAAAATTCTGTAATATTACACACTGTTTTCAGTAAAAGTTATAAAAAATGTGACAAAAACTCCAATAATAATTGGTCTCATAACAAAAGAATTTTCTGAACGTGATAACATCAAGTTATTATTTTTAAAAACCGAAAGTAATATCCTAATTTAGTTATTTGTCTAATCAAAAAGGTTTTTACGATAAATGTGAAAAACGATCGATGAGGTTTTCGAAATTTATTCCAGCCGTATAAACCTACTGGAGGATGACACGGACAAGACACGCCGGAGGAGAAAACTCTAGAAATGTAAATAATTCAGACAGTTAGGGAATAGCGACTAGCAGGACAATTTGAATTCAGACAAATCGCTATCAGAATTAATTATCATAATAATGAATGCTATATTTTGACTTAACCTCAAAGGCAAGACAGTGTACGTAGCCTTCGTGAGGGCACTTTCCTTGCAGGCTCATTTGACATCGTATTAGTAAGTGTAGCATGAAATGGATCGGCTACAAAGAATAATTCCATTCCCTGTTCCAGACTCATGACAATTGACCTGAGCAGAGCTTTCAAGACCGTCCAAATTCCTTTTCCCAAGACCTGATTGAGGATTTTATTGTTATTCATCTGGATCAAATGTTCACACAATCTCTATTCCGAGTTTCCGAGATATTCTTATTTAAATTGTAGATCTTTAATTTTTTCCGAATGTCTTCGCTCTTTTTTTCCGGTCTAGTAAAGTGTACCCGGCAGTTTAACGAGTAAAATTCATTTCCGCTGTTTCAAATTTCTCCTGTGCAACAACCACACAGTTCAACACTCAGAACCGAATAGCAAAGCTGGACTTTGTAGAATTTTTAAACAAAAAACGTACCCAGCCCAATACGTTTGAGCGTCCTTCTAATTTAGCATCATAGATTTCGCACTTAATAAAAATTGTAACAGGAGTCACTATGTAAATACAGAAACCAAACTCCAATTTCAATAACAAATTTCTATTGAATACCGTGGGACTTTAATAACTGTGGGAACTGTGGGAAATTAATAAAAGAAATAAATCCATAATAAGAGCTATGGAGATGGATTACTGGCGGAGGTGCTGTAGACTAACAAGTCCAGATAGAGTGAGAAATGTAGAGATAAGACAAGCGATGAGAATCGACCTTGACATTATAGAAACAATAAGACTGAACACCTAAAAAGAATGTCGTATGAGAGATGGCCAAGGAAGGTATGGGAATGGACTCCACACTCTAGAAGAAAAAAGGAACACCTACACATTCATGGAAAATGGACGTCGAAGATGCAATGAATGCAAGAGGACTTACAGAACAGGACTGTTTAGACCGGCGCCAGTGGAAGCTAGGATGCGAGAGGCGGCGCCAGCCGTAATTAAATCGCTTAAAAAAAACTATTGAATAACAATTTCAATAACAGTTTTTATTTTCAATAGTTTTGTTTTTTAATTCTTTTCTGTAATTGGTTTTTCATTGTCACCGCTACCTTGTTTAAAACCATACATCTTTGGTCACTGGATCTATGGACAAGGATGTTCCACTTATGAGATTTCCTTCTTCTGCTTTATATTTTAGACTATTTTGTTGTTTCTAAGAAAATTGATATCTGAGAATATTTATATCTAAAAATATTTTGTTATATAATATCGAATTTAGTATAATGTTTGAGATTTTCTCTTAGCACCAAATCTATTTAATATTTTTCGTATTATTTGAATTAGCAGCCATCCTTCTATTTCTTTTATAAAGTTGCTAAACTGCTACGATTTTTGTTCAGACAAAGCTTTTCGTCATCTCTGACATCATCAGGTCTTGAACAACGACCTGATGATTCAAGTAAGATTAAATAAATATTTAATATTTGAACTGTCAGTGCATATTGTTTTATTTATCACCATTCTGCTGTTTAATACTTTATTTGAATCATATTATCTGTAAGTTTCGTAACACACTTGTGTCTAGTCGATTAATATTAATTGACTACCGTACAAAAAATTAAAATATTTTCTTTGTTTTCAGAACGAAAATAGTATGAAACACATTTATTTGAAATGTTTAAGGATAAAGCATGTTTAGATAAAGCATCTCTCCATTGTAGAGTATCTTTGTTTAATTTTAAGGCTGTCTGTATGCTTATCAGCGTGTCGAATGATTAGCTGTTATCAGAGGCGTTATCACAGGCGTAGCACAACATCTATTCATCTGTAAGTATGTACTTAGACGCACCAAATTCAGAAAACAGTGATTTTATGACACCAACTTTATCGTGCTTACTCGCCAAAAACTGCTACCTGTCACGCTCCGGACGAGGCCTTTTAGTGTCTTCCCACCATTATCAAGTCCTAAACCACGACCACGACCACGACCTAAACTAGACCTAAACGTAGTGGTTTCGGACTTGATAATGGTGGAGACACTGAAAGGCCTCGTCCGGAGCGTGACAGGTAGCATTTTGGCAAGTAAGCACGACAAAGTTGGAATTACAGAGACCGCTAAATTCAAATAACAAGATTTTATATTAGCCATGATTAAAGGGATTAAAGGTGCACTAAGCCGTTTGAGCCGTTTCAGATATCTCGGCTGTGAAGTAAGCTATGAATCTGAATATGATATAAGAGAGAAGATAAATAAATTTAGGAATGTTTGTAGTACGGTTCATAGAAATCTTAAAAATAAAACAAGACACAGAGCACAAGGATTACATTTTATAAGACAATTGCAATACCCACGTTGATGATTTATGCGAGTGAGGCGTGGGTCATGACAAAAAAGGAAAGCGGCAATATTCAGAATGTTGAAATGCAGATTCTTCGAAATACTTTAAATTATACATTGCAAGATAATCAGAGCAGAACTCGAAGTAAAGGACATAAATGAAATTATTTCAATTTACAGAAACAATGGTGAGATCATCTGCAAAGGATACAGAGGATCGATTGCCGAAAACGACACTGAACTATAAAGCCACTGGTAAAAGGGACGTGGGTCGTTCGAGGATGAGATGGGTGCCGGAACAGGTTTATATAACCTAATCCTTGAAGAGGAGGAGGAGGAGGAGGAGGAGGAGGAGAAGAAGAAGAAGAAGAAGGAGGAGAAGAAGAAGAAGAAGAAGAAGAAGAAGAAGAAGAAGAAGAAGAAGAAGAAGAAGAAGAAGAAGAAGAAGAAGAAGAAGAAGAAGAAGAAGAAGGTGCATTAAGCGTTCATTCTGTACCATAGAACTTGCAACATTCGGTACTGATCAGTCACTTCCCTAAATAACATCGCTAAAACAAAATGAATTAAACCAGTCAGTCTCTTGCCTGAAACAGAGGCGTTATTAGTAATCGCTGACTGCCTCCGTGACTGCCGGGTGATTTAAAGGGCGTAATCTACTACTCGGGTTAGTTTATAAATAGCAGGGTATATTAAAAGATAATCCCCTTTTATTGGCGCCAAA
Organism: Magicicada septendecula; assembly: GCA_034769895.1. NCBI lineage: Eukaryota > Metazoa > Arthropoda > Insecta > Hemiptera > Cicadidae > Magicicada > Magicicada septendecula. The sequence goes on along the minus strand of CM068370.1, from coordinate 41,389,593 downwards.
TAAAATTAACTACTTGAGTGGCATAATCAGTGTGAACAAACAGGCGTGCGTGTGATTGTCCCAATTACGTCTGTAACAACGACAACAATAACGTACAGTAGGCCTACAATGAATATCATCTTATCTTTTATTGAAGTAAAACAAAAGAAATTATTTTATATCATTTAAAAATCATTTAATGTGTGCACAATAAACTTTTATTGCTGAATATCAGTAAACGGCTGTTGTGTTTACGACTGATAAGTAAATAATGTACATACAGAGTCACTCACTGCCATCATATATTCACGTCACCCGTCAGCACACGCGTTACAGTACAGAGCGTCACATTTTACTTTGTTTGTTTAGCGTCTCTAACTGCTTGATAACGTTCTGGTCCCATAAATCACATAACGCCCAAAAGTCACCAAGAAGAGGGGACAAGAAAGCAGGAGAACCTCGCGTTGGAACATACATCATATTAAAATGATCTAATTTAATATATGCAGTATCTAATTATCATGTCACGAAATAATATCAGAATGTCACATATTTGTTGATTTTTAACATCATCATCATCTTCACGACACGGCATAGGCATGGCAAGGTGCTGCCTGTTCCGCCTTCAAAGATCCTCCAGCCATCTGGGTCTACCTACACATCTGTGTCCTATAGGTTTGTTAGGCCAGTCTGGAATCTGACATTCTTTCTAAGTGTTCTTTCCACCGTTGTCAGTAATCTTTTAATTTTTAATTCTGGTTAAAAACTTGTAACTCTTCTTTTACGGCTTCATTCTTTATACGGTCGAGTTTAGGACACCTATTAACTACTCTTAAAAACGCTGTTTCCTAGGCCTGTATTCTACCGTCTTGTTTCTTGTATTCTACTGTTTTGATTCTTGGTTGTTGTCCATAATTCACACCCATTGGGCAGTAAAGTGACGCCATAACTTTATACAACTTTAATTTTGTATCTCGACATACCTTTCTTTGAAAATACGGTTGATTGTCCCACAGGGAACGGTTGAACGGTGGACGTCATACGATTTTAAATACTTTCCTTGACCTTACCACACTACAGGGGATCTTCTTCACTCTTTCGTTGCTCTTACCCAAAAAGGTTTTCGGGTATCGTTCGGTCAAGATACGCGGTAACTGTTTTCTAATACCCTGTCGCTTTTTGCGGCCTGAAGAAGATCCTCGAGGGTAGGATTCCAAAAGTTACCGACGATGTTGTTAAATAGCAATCTACCACGGCCTAACAGCTCTGTTTATAATTATTTTGGTAATATTAATGGCATTATGCCTACAATTATTTTGAACTTTTATGTAGATTTTAAAAGTTAAGATTACATTAAATAGTAGACTTCATTGTGTCAACTGTACGGAAATGTTATGTGGAAGGAATCCTACATTGAGTATAATTTCCCCAAGCAAATTATTACTGTGATGATGGACATTTGTTAGTGGCGATGAAGCGAGTCTGAAATATCAAAAAAAAGAAACTAAGTGTTATATCTGAAATGAAAATCCTCTGAAAGGTCTACTGGTCAATGTAAAAATCAAATTACAGACGATTCGAGTGCAGTTAGACAGGCAAAATAATAAGTTGCATGGCTAAGAGAGACAGAAAGAACGAGATGTACGCGTCTAGCACAGATTGCTTAACGCGAAAAACGAAAACAGGACGGGAAAGGAGGTGAGTTAATTGTGTAGAAAGAATCAAAAATACTTTGTGAGTAACTAGAATTAACTTCAATCTGAGAGCGAAAGTCATACTAAAATTTTAAGAAGAGGTAAAGATTAATTTCATGTTGCGCAAGAATATATATGGAAACACTTGGAAAAGTACTAGCAGAGGGAAAGCCTTAGCTGTACATAGGGTTGCTATATCAAATACTAGCAGAGGGAAAACCTTAGCTGTACATAGGGTTGCTATATCAAAAATGAGAAAAGCCGAACAGTAGTGTTTTACATTAAAAAGCAGCGTTTATTATGTTCGTTCGGTATTAGGCGCTTGCGCTTAGTACTTATTACAAAATAAAACGACGTTAGCTTGTTTCCGGCAACTTTAAGGTTTTAAAGCTAAAGTTTAAGGGGACCACAAATGCAACGCACCGTAAGAGATAAATGTAGCTCAACAAGGTGTTTACATTTTCTTATAAATCGAAACCATGACTACTGTTGACACTGCTAGACTGTTTATTCACGAGTATTCTACGGCTGCCTATTTCATTTGGCGAACCCAGTTCACAAAAATGAGAGCGGCGGCTTTTATTATAAACAAAGATTAACAGTCATATCACAAAAGGCCTAAACATACTGAAAGGAAAGGAAATACAAATCTAGTGCGTACATTTTTTTCATACTTAGTACCTTTTTCAGGCACTACAGAATGTGCTATACTTTTATCCTAATACTTCGTACAAATCAGTCAGACAAAAAGCCTAACAAAATTCAGACAGGCCGGACATGCTTATTTTCAGCTGGACTAAACTGTAAAAAGTCAAACATGCCCGACTGAAGCCGGACGTTTGGCAACCCTAGCTGTACATGATTATTCAAGGCAAGGACATGATATGGCGTTCACATCAAAATTGTATAGATTATTCTTGATCGATAGCTACGTCAATGTTCTTATCAAATATCGACGAAATATCAAGAAGACTTAAAATCAGTTTAAAAAACATAGTGAACACTTTCGCGTAACCTTTTATTTCCGAGGTACCGTTGGTTGACGTTTTCTCGGCCAAATAGTTCGCTACATCCACAATAATCTCTTACGTCAATGATATCTTGATCATCCCAGTAAACATCTGCGGATTTAGCTGAACCGTTCTGCTGTAAAACATTAAACTTTAACTTCCAAAACCAAAAGCATAAGTTAGAATAAATTCCGGAAATGAAAGACAACAGGTTCATCTTTCGTCGCGCTGACTACAATACATAATCACGGATACGTTACCGGTTCACGCAATCTACACAAAGCTGTGTAATACAATGCAACACTATCGGATTATTACGTAAACGAAGTCCTTGATTATCACTTGCTTGACTACATAGGTTAATAGAAGGCGTCAACGCCATATTGATCTTTGCTCATAGTTTTATACACTTTTCAGAAGGCGATTCTTAGGACGTATATTTTCTTTCAACTTGTACAAACAGTGGCGTATCTAGATTTTGGTTTGGGGGGGGTCCGAGATCCGGTAGAGTTGGCTTCATACAAAAGAAAAACAAGTAAAGACTAATCAACTACCACCCTCGCAGTTTAGAGCTAGAAAAGATATGTGTAATTTACTAATACTGAACTCTTAACTCTGCTTGATGGCGACTCTTAAAATTATCTCAGGGTATCCAAGAAATGATTACTAACACAGTTAACTTGAATGACTGCTAATTTTAATGAACATCTTCATTAACATATTACAATTTGCATACAATCTTCATGATTAACAATTATTAAATTTATATTTCTCATCAATTATCATTGAAAGTAGGTTCATAGACCAATTGAATTGCCAATAGTAATAGAGTTACAAAAAGACATGAATTAATCTGAATTTAATGTTCAATTTGGTTTACTTGTTAAGTTGAATTCCTTTTGGTTGGTGTATCCTTCCCTCGGACTCTGCGATCCTGGAGATTGCGTTGTCGGCGATTCGGATGATCCTGTTGATGACACTCGATGACACTAACACTCGATTACTTCGGTTTCACTTTAATTACCACTGTTCACACCTACTCACTGATTCAGCATGTAACTAGTGTATACTAATTAATTTTGACACCTTAGTGATTAATTAAACTGAGTGCTCGCAATATCAATACTTCATCCCGAATACACTCCCACGTTCCGCAACTTCCGAATGCACGCGTTCGATTATCGATACTATGAAGTTCGGTAATTATCACCAAGTTATTAGTCTAACAATTACTTTGATTTGGTATACTTCGTTTACCGTAATACCGGGTTTAATACTATTTAAACGCACGACATGAATACTGTACTTATTACTTATTGCAAGTTTTAGTTATAAATTCTTAATACGTGGTGACGAGTTTGAATAGTTGTTATACTCTCCGTCGACTTTAGTTATGAAATCGTAATAACTAGTTATGAAATGCGCGATAACGAGTCTGATAGTTGTAGTGTTCGCCGTAGACTGCCTGACAAATTCCCAACTACATTTTTTATACTCCCTCAAACATTACCCATACTCACTATTTACAAATCGCGTTCCCATTGGTTTCAAGTACCGCGATATTTGATTTCCTCCAACCCAACTAGCTAAATTCGCTCGCTTAAAAGTGACGCTTTCTCCCATTCGTCAAAAAACAGCGCGTAGCAAACTTTTACCGCGAAAGCGAACATGACGCTACTTCGAGTTTTCTCTCTCACCTTCTCTGTCTAAATCCTAACGGTACGGTATTGTCCGAGCACTCAATTTTCCCTCGATTTCACTTAACTTTATTGCTTTTTTTAACACAATACATTTTATGATTTTACACCCTGTACGTGACTTGCTGAATAACTTTCGCACCGACAGACTGTCGCCTTGACTAGGGTGTGTGTGCTTTTGAAAAACACCGCCACGCTGGTTTACAACAGTACATCAAGTCACATTACTTGCATTTCTTATTCTAATATACATTTAATAATCATGTTTTCTATATAAAACCAGCGTAAAATTGGGTATCATTCAATTTTTACTTTATACAACATTACTAGGTGTATTTAAAGTGGCTGAAAAACGTGTGATAACATCTTTGAATCAAGCCCATTAAAGTAAACGGTAATAACACAATATAAATACGCGTTATGGAATTATTGTTTACAAGATACTTATTGGCACAACTGATTCTCCTACATTTCATATTTCTAACGTATATGCAGAGGATGTGTAATAAACCTGTTTGTATATTTAAAAAAGAGTTACTAGGTGAATAACGCAGCTAAAATAGTCTAAAAATTAAGATTAACAACATTCGTCAATTTTTTTGACCATTTTGGGGGGGGGGGACCATTCGTCCCCCTCCCATAAATACGCCACTGTGTACAAATAAGAATCGACTGAAAGAAATAAAGTCGTTTGGGTGCACTGAGTGCTCGGGGCAACTTCCTTTCACGTACTCTTTGCGTGTACGCTTCCATTTATTCGCTCGAAGAAATGTAGAACTTACAGCTTAATAGTCTCCAGTCTCCAATGTAGAAGAATATTACTAGGCCCTTGTCACTCTGCCATCTTAAAAAGAGTGACGGTTTAACGTTAAATCGTTTTTGTTAGAGATACGTAAAATGTGTGTCTTTACCAATCACTACACAGCAGTCATTCAATAAGAAATAAATAAAAAATCCCCGACAAAGGGATTGGACAAGAGGTTCGTTATTAATAACAAAAACCAATAGGGTTTTTATTCGAGACATACAACTCGCATATGAAACACACGCATACGAGATACCCGGTAGCGAATGTAAAATAATGCAAACAAAACAAATTACTGTATATAGGCCTACGACTATTCTAGTGTATCTTGGCGCTCTAGGCTAATTATATTTTAGCGTCCCCTCACCTCCCGTAGGCTACACTTACGTTTATTTCCAAAGAGCTGAATGAAGCTTTAAACAGCCTACAATATATTTCTTAGTTAGGAATATTTAAAATATCTTACTGTTTTTGGAAATAGTCTCAAGAATGTAGAACTGAGGCTATTTTTCAGAGATTGTTTTAGAGTTACACCTTCAACCATTTGTAGTTTGCATGGCTTTTATAAGGAAAAAATTAACTAAGTAGTTACAGAATTATAACAGTTTTATTAAGGGTACATTTAACATCATTTACACAAAAGACAATCAGTTAAATATCTTGTGGATTTGTTAAGACTCACGTAAAGTTCAAGCCAGATTCTTTTTTCTCGCTTTAGATTGAGCAAACGTTTTAATCACCTCACTGAAATCAAGTCAATGAACCTTGCAGAAAGTCTCTTTAAATGAACAAGAGCTGGTCAGTTTATTCTGGCGCAAATTTGAGCGTAAATATTTCTTCACCCTCTTCAAAGCGTAAGAAGATCTTTCGCCACTGCAGTTAGTGACGGGCATAGTAAGGAAAATGCGGAAAGCTATCTCAACATTAGGAAACATTGATTCTAAGTTAAGCGTTTTCAAAAAATTCAACAGTGGTTTTGCTTCAGATCGCTTTTTCTTCTTTCCTTCTCCTTCTTGTTCTGGGTTGACAAGTCCATAGTCTTTTAAAAACTGAGCTAAATGCACACACTCATCAGGAAATGTCTGATCCAAGTCAACAGCATAATTTTCTAGAAGGTGATTAGCTTTTTGTCTTATTATGTCATTATTCCAAAACAGATTGGAAAGCACTTCTATTCTTTATGTACAGTTTTACCATAATTTCTCCTAAACAGGCGCCTGTGTTAAAAAAGAACTCAAATTTTTATTCTTGTAATTTATTACCAATTCTACATTTAGCTGTAAAATTTTATTATTTTTAGCTAATATTTTGCGCCCCCCAATGTGTCGCCCCCTAGGCTACAGCCTAGTCAGCCTAATGGTTAATCCGCCCTTGACTATTACATTTAGGACTATATGTATACTATATGTATACTATATGTAGACTCTATGCCTCCTTCACAACACGGCATAGGGAAGGTGCTGCCTCTTCCGCCTTCTCTTCCTGGGTCTACCTGTGTCCTACAGGTTTCTATTTCCAGACTTGTTTGGCCAGTCTGGAATCTGACATTCTTTCTAACAGTGCTTTCCACCGTTGTTTGTAATCTTTTAATTTTTCATTAAAGTTAAAAACTTGTAACTCTTCTCTTATGGTCTCATTCCTTACACGATCGAGTTTACAACACTTTTAACTCCTCTTAAGAACACCATTTCCGAGACCTATATTTAACTGTCTTGTTTCTTGCTTGTTATCCACAATACACAACTACAGGTACCGCCATAACTTTGTAAAACTTAATTTTGTACCTTGACGTAACTTGTTTCTAAAAATACCGTTGATTGTCCACAGATCGTCTGGAACATACCTAACGTATAATTAACATCATAATTCCTATCACAGCCAATATCATTTCCCAATAATTAAAGCGGCTCACCTGTTCTTGAATTCGATCACTATAATTATTTTTGTTCTTATTGGTTTCTTGCCTCGAAATTCCTTTACCTTTGTTCTTAAAGTGGAGATTTTCATATTGTATTGTTTGCGAATCTGACGAAGCTTAAAAACAGACTTTTGCCAATCAGATTCTGTACTCTGAAGTACAAGCAAGTCGTCAGCAGACAACAGCACATTCACACATCTGTCTCGCGATAACTTAATACCAGGGTTCACCAGATGCTTCCAAAGAACACAGCCGGATGGAGATAACGGTAAACGACTTCAATGAATTTATATTAAACTAAATACACGTGTGTTGGGAGAACAGCAGATGAGTTTAAATTAGAGGTCGATCAAAAATATTCGCGTTTACCGTAAAAGTGTACCACATAAATTAGAATTTACAGAAACTTTCTTGCCTGTGAGGGGCAGTTACAGGATTCTGTTAAAGACCTGACTACCAGGACAGTTCTTATGATAATAATTTATTATTATTAGCGGGGATCCTACAGTCTATGCCGCATCCCGCATTTCGATCGCCATTTCTCCCTATCTTTTCAGTCATCGACTTCAATAGCTCATCTCTCATGCTTTTCATAATTCTTGTTCTCCATTCTGTAGTCAGTCTTTCTTTTCTTCTCCCGTTTTGTGGTGTGTAAGTCAATGCTTTCTTTCGCCATCGTTTCTCCTCCATCCTCATTACGTGACCATACCATAGCAACTGTCTGGATTGTATTCTTTCTGCTGTTGTAAATATGCGCCCTGTTTTCCTCCTTATATCTTCGTTTCTAACGTGTTGCATTCTAGAAATATTACATGCTCTTTTTAAGAAGTCCATTTCCACACGCTCTTCTTAAACTTATGATAATAATTTTGATATAATTATTGGTATTGTAACAATATGTGGGTTATATAATTTTTAATGAAAGTTCTGATTGTTATGTTTTTTTTTTTTAGGTTCTGAAGACGACCAAACATTGTGAGGGCCGTCATGTCAAGTATAAAATATTACGATGGAGACAGTCTGAGCATAAGGTTTACCAGATAGAAATCAGACATTATTTAGGAGTTTTTTTAAAGAGTACACTATTTCCTCAAAACAACGCTCTTGTTTTAAGTAAGCTGTAGGTCCATTAATGAAACCGTACAGTATTTGATATTTGTATTACGTACAGATAAATTGAGTGGGTGAGTGGAAAAAGGTACACATTCCACAAATCACACTTTTGAGAAACTAAAAAAAAACTGTTTCCTTGCTAAACAAATTTTTTTTACAAAAAACTTACTATTGATGAATTGTACCTTTAGTCCCCTACAATATATTACAATGAACTTAGAAAATATATTAAAAATTTTTAATACTAATTTTAGACCTAACATAAAATGTAATATGTTCCTTTTTTGGGGAATGTGTACCTTTTTCCACTCACCCATACAATTAGTCAGACATGAAAGGATTCGCCCAGATCGTAGCAGGGGCAGGGAAGGTAGTGAGGAAGTGAGGTGTAAGGTGACCAAACATGACACACAACCGTGTGATACACCATCTCTGTCGCTGTTCTGAACACAAAATAATTGGTCCGAAAACAACTCGTCAAAGTTACGCATGCGCAATGAGATTTTTTACACAACACAACCAGACAGCCGTTTCATGCCTAATTAATTGAACTTTAAATTGTTATGCTTCTAAAAACAACTGAGTTTTTATATGAACAAATTTTAAAAAACAATACTTCTGAAATTATATGAACAAAACAATGTTAACAATTGTATGAAATACACTTTGAAAGGAAACTGAAATTAAGTTCTATAAGGTGATGGCAGTCCCAACTATTTTAATACGGTTCCAAAACATGGGTATTATCTAAAAAAGATACAAGTCATACACAAGCTGCAGAGATAAATTTCTTGAGATACGTAAAGGGATGTACACGAAACAACAGAAGTAGAAACGATGTGATAAGACATGAATTGGGTATGTTATCTGTAAATGCAAGAATCGAGGAACGTAAGCTGAGATGGATTGAACATATCTCGTAGATAGAATGGGAGCGAAAAGGCTACCTCAACAAATTTTACAATACGCGCCTAAAGGGAAAAGACTTGTGGGGATACCACGCAAAAGATGGCTTGAAAATAGAGACCGGATGTCGCTTAATCCTGAAATGAAGAAGAAGAAGAAATAAATTTTGTTGACAAACACAAACTGAAATGCGCGAACGCGAATTTATATAAGAAGAAACACAGGAAGCTCGCTTTGGAGGACGACTGGTACACGCAAACGTAAAATGTACTCGTTCTGGTGAGTACAAATACACTCTGTTGCTCATACAGTTCTGAGAAATCGGATGAATGTAGGAAGCCGACGTAAAGACAAGTGAAAGGACTATACAGTGTTCACGCACACGAGAAACTGCTGTATTGTTACAAAACAAGATTAATAACATCAGGTGTTTTTTTTTAAATTAATGGAGATAGGAAGCTTATATTACCCAATGCGAATCTCAATTGTGCATTATGCAAGTGACTAATGCATTACAGCTGATAATTTATGGCACGACAGCTAATTGTAAACAAGGCGGATAGCACTTGTCTTGTGTACCGTCATCCGAACTTTTGCGGTTTAATTTGCGAAATTCAGATTTTTCCACGACCGGGAACCAGGGGCGGATTAGGAGCGCGTGGTGCCCTATGCTGCCATCAGACTGGTGTCCCCTCCCCCATTCAAAATTCTGCTTTTTATCCATTATTTACACTGATAAATGGCATACCCAATTTCGAAAGTTAACAATTATATTATTAAACTCTCAAAAATACAACAAATATTTAACAGAAGGGCTACGACAGAGAACGACCTAATATATTTCCAATATTACTGGAGGTTAACAGACATTAGAATGAGAAAGAATGGACGTAGAATAGCTAGAGTGTAACTCTCAAATTGCAAACTTAAAGATTTGGAGTTCAATCTTTGAACCTAACTTTTGGTGGTACATGAACATTATCAGCAGGATTAGATCGGACAAGTGTCATCGTTAGAATTTACTACACATAAGTCCTACCTACATACCACTACTTACCCTCTAAGCCCGTTGGACAGAACTTAGAAGAACCACCACTGACGCAAGGTTGTTCATTGTGTAAACTTGCATCAGTGTGGTGGTGCTTCCCGGTTCTGTCCAGCGGACTTAGAGGGTAAGTAACGGTTCCTATTATATAGTTTTCTGTAGTTGTATTTAGCTTTGTAGATTTTTTTTTTTTTTTTTTTTTATAATTTATTGGAGGTCTGTAAGCTGTTCGACTGAGCGAACATTTAACAAATTGGCTGACAACACACAGGATTATGAAGAGCTGACCATTGACAGCTCTTCTTGTTTTGATAATAGATTAAAGAAGTAACAAAATACAAAACTAAATGATAAAAACATGTAAACAAATGAACAAAAGTCACTATCACTTCCTGCTGGCATGATACAATAAGTTCAAACATTAAACACTGGGCCCATAAGGCACATATACAGGTTGACATTAACACGTATGAATGACACGAATACAAAAACATACAGAACAGATATCACAGACAGTACAATACAGAAAATACAGAGAATACATTATGAGTTAAACCTGAATGGTAAATCTAATAGTTTGTGTCTTTTTAGTCTATAAATATCTTCACTGTTGTCTAACAAGTTAATTGCCAGGTGGTTGGGATGCTGTTCTAGTTTGGAGATGTGAGTCCTGCAGAGGCGCATGATTTCTTCTTTCACGGTTGAAACTTTGAGGTCGCGGTGTATAGAGTTATTTGAGACAAACCAAGGAGCGTCGACTATCGATCTAAGTGTTTTGGACTGAAAGCGCTGGATAATCTCAATATTACTTGTACTTGCAGTACCCCAAAGTTGAATACCATAAGTCCATACCGGTTTAAGCACGGCTTTATAGATCAAGAGTTTGTTGACGAGACTTAACCGTGATTGTCTGCCTATAAGCCAATAGATGTTTCTGACCTTGTGATTAAGTTGAAGCTTCTTAGATGTTATATGTTTTTTCCAAGTTAGTCTCCTGTCCAGATGCATCCCAAGGTACTTAGCACTTTCAGCTTGCGGTACTGGTTGACCGTTAATTGTGACTGGAGGGCTGTTTGCCTTACGTGTGGTGAAGGTAACGTGGACTGACTTCGATGAATTGATTTTTATGCGCCAATTATCAAGCCATAACTGAACGCTGTTTAATGATTCTTGTAGTATAAGAGATGCTATTGAGGGGTCGGAGTGTGTCGCTAGGATCGCTGTGTCATCGGCGTAGGTAGCAACAGTGGTTTCACTTGCTGACGGTAAGTCCGAGGTGAACAGGAGGTAGAGCAGAGGACCCAGGACACTACCCTGCGGAACACCCGACCCCACTGGTAATAGAGGAGAAGTAGCATCGGAGTACTTGACTTGAAACACTCTGCCCACTAAGTAAGAATGTAAGATACGGTAACAATTATGTGGCAGATTTTTCTTTATTTTATATAAGAGTCCAAGATGCCAGACTTTGTCAAATGCCTGGGAAACGTCGAGAAACACACCTGAGCAGAACATCTTCGATTCCAGCGATTTATTGATAACATTTGTTAGTCTGTGTATTTGATCTACCGTAGAGTGCTTTTCTCGAAAACCAAATTGGTGATCCGGAATTAGGTTGTTTTCTACAATTGTTGTCATAAGTCGTTTTACAAACAGCTTTTCAAAGATCTTACCAAGTATCGGTAGAAGGCTTATGGGTCGATAAGAAGAGGGCTCTTGAGGGTTTTTACCAGGTTTTAAGACCATGATAACTTGAGCCGATTTCCAGAGAAGAGGAAAGTATTCGAGTCTGAGTATGGCATTGAAAATGTATGTTATTAGTACAACGCCTTTGTGAGGCAGCTCCTTTAGAACTTTCCCCGATAGCAAATCAATGCCGGGAGCCTTTTTACTTTTCAAATTATACAGGATTATTTCCTTGATTTCCTTAACTTTAAAAGGCTTAATAGGTAGAGTCATTTGGAGCGGGGAGTGTAAGTATCTTTGTACCTCTTCATCGAAAGAGACGTTCTTGCTGGCTTCAGGTTGAAAAACGTTGACCAAATGTTCGGCAAAAACCTGGGATTTCTCTGTATTGCTGCGCGCCCAGCTACCATCTGGTTTATGTATTGGTGGTATTTGTAATAGTGGCCTTTTTAATCGTTTAGTAGCCTTCCACAGAGAATAATCAGTACTTTCATTTGGTGACAGATTTTCTAGATAATCCTGAATCCCTTCATTCTTTAGATTTTCCAACAATCGTTTAAGTTGTCTGGCCGCGGAATTCCACTTTCTTTTATCATCCGGATGATGAGTATGCTGCCAAATTCGTCGCAATTTACGCTTCTCAGCTAATTTCTTCCGGACAACCAGAGGAAGGTTCAAGTGCTTATTCGTCGCTGTATTGCAAGGTGTAGCTTCCCAGGCTGATTTTTGAAAAGTACTGGTGAGAGAATTTACAGCCGCATCCAATTCAGCAGGCGTGTGGAGTGGAAGTTCTAGCGAGATATTATAATTTACAAGCTCTCTAAAGTAATCCCAGTCAGTAAGACGATTTGTGAGTGTTGGTAGACTTTCAGACTCAATTATAGTATTGCTAATAGTGGCAATAATTGGAGTGTGGTCAGAGGACAAATCAAGGCAAGATTCAACTTTGTAGTATTTATGAGACAAGCCTCGTATTAAGAAGAAATCAATTAGGTCAGGTATTTTATTTGTGTCAGAAGGCCAATAGGTTGGTTGACCGAAAGTGGACAGAAAGGACAGGGATTCTTGTCTAATGACGTTATATAAAATTCTACCTCTTGGATTAGCTAATCTCGAACCCCATTGCGGGTGTTTTGCGTTAAAGTCACCTCCCACCAAAAAACGTGCACCAAGAGTTCCAAGAAAAGAGCGGAAGTCAGTTTCATTGATTCTGTGTTTTGGGGGACAGTAGACTGCAGAAACAATTAGAGGGCCTCTTTGATCTTCAATTAAAACGTTGGTCGCCTGTAGGTGAGCAGTTTTGACATTAGAGAAGAGATAATGTTTTATATTGTTTCGGATTAACAGAGCGGTTCCGCCACGAGCTGTCCCGTCCGGATGTTGGGTATCATAAACAGTAAAGCCTGGAATCCTAATATGGCTTCTGTCTGTGAAGTGTGTCTCAGATATAAGCATTACGTCTAATCTGTTTTCAAGAAGAAAAGCTTTGAGTTCTAGGGTGCGTTGAGAGAGTCCATTGGCGTTCCATAATCCAATCCTGTAATTGTTATTCATTATTAATTAGAAAGTTTATTGACAAGTGTTGTAAGGAGATTAAGCATGACGCTATTTTGCTGCATGAGTTGACTGAACATAGTCTCGAATTTTGTCAGGAAGTGTGAAAGACTGATGTCCTCATTTGCTGTCTGTTTGAGATTGCTGTCATAAGGGGGCGATGATTCTGAGTGTTGCGGTAGTCCTGCAATTTGAGCGTAAGTAGGAGAAGAGACGTTACGGGTATTCATGTTCTGTTCCGTGTTCATAGTCCTAAACATTGAAGGGGTTCTCCTAGGTGTGGAGTTTCGTACGGGGCTTTTTCTGGCCTGCAGGTTTTGATAAACTTCACAGCCCTTATAATTAGCTGTATGAGGACCATCACATAATGCACATGTGGCTGGTGTATCCTTAGATTTGGAACAAGTTGCGGAGTTGTGTTCACCTCCGCACTTGACACACTGGAAAGGTTTCCTACAATACGTCTTACTGTGACCGTATGACTGACAACGAGTGCACTGTATGATAAAGTTTTTTCTCCGAGGTGGTTCTACAGCAATCTGCATGTTACCTAAAGACGGCTATATATTTGTTTATTGTTTGCTGCAGGTTCAAGATCAACAAAGAAGAGAGGGAGGGGTGTTTTCTCGACTCTGTGTCGAACGTTGATTATGTTTCTGACCGAGTGTCCTTTTTCTTTTAGTGCTTCTTTAATAAAGTGTACACCGATGCTAGGATGAATGTTTCTTATGACAACCCGGTATGCTCGCTGGTCTTTAATTTGATAAGTATGGTAAATAATTTTTTCGTCCTCGAGGTGACGAATTAATTTTCTGTAAGAATCAGGTGCAAAAGTGTTGATTTTCACCGTATTGTCATCGAACGATTTAGTACTGTACTGTTCTGATTCCAAAATTGCTGTAAGATTATTGATCATTTCACTGTAATTGACGATACCATGAAGGTATACAGGAGGAGGTCTAGGTACTTTCGGCTGAGCTAAGACTTGAGTAGGTTGGACGTCATCAGGGTCATCTATAGGTAACACCGTAAATCTATTGTGGTCATTAAGCTGAGTGTGTGTTTCAGATGTGTTTTCTGAAGATTGACGACTTCTTTTTCGTTTTTTCACCATCTGCCAGCTGTGGGATCCGTGTTGTGTGAAATCAACATTAACATTTCTGCCTGGCTGTTGACTGTTATAGGATTGAGGGGCATTTTGCGACATTGGAGGTACTGAAGTTCCTGAGTGGACTGTAGGAACAGGTTCAACGTTAGTTGACAGGCCTGGTTGCTGATAATTCATTATTGTATGTTGACAAGTTGGACACACACTAACACACAATCACACACACACAGCGCACGCACGCACTGGAAGTCTAAACAGACACAGTATATACAGATTAGATAAATGTTAAACTAAGATGATAAACTATATTCATAAACATAACAAAACAATAACACAAGAGATAACACAAGAGATAACGGAGCACAGACTTATAACCGCACTCTACGAATGCACGACCGATACTCTTGTAGAAGATGGTGGTTTTTTTCTTTTTTTACGGTCCACGCTTGTTAGTGAACGAATCTCGAGTAGGCTTAAGTTGTATTTAATGTACTGGTTTACCTTACACTTGGAGACGATTACAGATTGTTTAGCAGTCGAAACGTTGTGTGATAAGTTCTAACGATAGTAGTTGTTTGAGATAAGACTCGAAGTTGTTTAGTGAAAATTCAGTCGAGGTGGATAACACGTTTGGAAGGAATAAAGTTGTCTTCAGAATAAGTGTAGGAAAAATTGTTAATAAGGTTCCACCAAATGACAGCCGGGATAAGTATGCGAATGAAATTAAATATTTTGTTAAAATAGTAACAGACATAATACGAATCCTCACTATCCGCAGGAACGTCAAGATGATCCCTCTAATTGACATGATACAGTTGAGAAAAGTTTAGCCTCGTTTATAGAATAGAAAATCGAAGATACCCTACAAGAACATGGGAACCAAAACCAGAAGGCAAAAGGAGAAGAGGCAGACCCAGGTTGAAGTGGAAGAAAGTATTAAAGTAAGAAAGGAGACTTCTATGCATTCATGTGCTTATAAAACTAAAAAAATAATGTTGATTGGATCGACTGTGGAAAGGAAAAGTTGGATGCGCACCTGCTAGCCATTTAAACTGGTTCGCCGAATGGGAGGAGAAGGTCCAGGCCCAGGTTCTTACTACACGGTTCTTGTAAGAAAAGCAAGAAGGTATGTGGTGATCAAGAGGCTGTCTACGTAAAGGAAGAAATAGCAAGCCCACTATCCTCTGACTTGAGAATAAGAAAACTAAAAATATGTAATTTAACTTTAACGTAAAGTTAACTTTCAAGTGTTAAAGTTAAGCCTATTACAAAGTACAACCTTCATAGTACGACACCGCCTTCTACGATATATATTAAGGAATTTTTTACAAATTTATTAAAGATTATGGAAACTATTATTTACAGAAATACATTAAATGAAGTAACAAGAAAACTGTTTCTGTTAGTATATTTATTATAAGTCCAACTTGGTGTACGTCATCCGGCAGAAATGTACATATTTATTTTGTCGAATCATAATCTAATGTTTCTTTCTAAATTTATGAGCAGACGTATAGAGTTTATCATCAGTAATTCAACCTCAGTAATATTTTTCACAGGTTCAAAAAGAACATTTTTGTAAACTGTATACAATTGAACCTGTGAAAAATATTACTGAGGTTGAATTACTGATGATAAACTCTATACGTCTGCTCATAAATTTAGAAAGAAACATTTTTCAGAACATGTAACGTGTTCTGTATCCTGTCTCTACAATAAATCCAACGCTGGCTGAATTTGCCTATTGCGAACATACTCCAGTTGCAAAATTTTATTACTATGATTGCCACGATTAAAACAACGAAGCATGTTTGGAAGCCGCGAGCACACATGCGTGCGACGTACCAGAGTGCGTGCTGGAGTCAATGCAAGGCTCGCGCTTGCAATGACCCTCAACACGCAGACTGCATCGCAGGACATGTGTCGGCTCAGCGGTGCGGTGTGAGTCTGTATGCGCGGGCAACACACACGTGCGCTACCAGAGTGCGCGTTGAAGTCAATGCAAGGCGCGCGCTTGCACTGACTCCCAACACGCAGACTGCAACGCAGGACATGTGTCGGCTCAGCGGTGCGTTGTGAGTCTGTACGCGCAGGCAACACACAAGTGAGCTACCAGAGTGCGCGTTGAAGTCAATGCAAGGCGCGCGCTTGCACTGACTCCAACACGCAGACTGCAACGCAGGACATGTGTCCGCCAAACGGGCGTGTGTGAGTGTGATGCCCGTATCCTAACCGTGACAGTCAGAGGAGCAAAAATTCCATTACCTGGAGTATTTCACAGTGGGTAAAGGAGCCACAAGCTGAATTTATCTGCAGAGACACCGACAGGACACATCTGTTATCGTTGCCGTTTTGAATTAAACTAAACAATTTCATTTAATTTCTATCAATTGCTTAGAAACGAACAACTTATTGTTATTAACAATTACAATTAAAATTTTTACAATTTTTACTTCCATATTCCTTAAGGAATGGAAGTATGGTGATGGCAAAATATCGGTATGGAGAACCATACATGACTTCCATATTCTAAGATTTATATTTAAAATCATTTTCAGCCAAACAGCCAGGGAAGGAATTAAAAAAAAAAAATACTTCTTTGTTGCCAATAACGTAGTACACATATAAAAAAAAATTATCCCCTCCCCCTTCAACTATAATTTTGATTTATAGAAAATTACCCCCAGCCCGTTCAACTAGCCTCTTCATTTATAGATATTTCATCTACGTTTCTACAGTGGATTATTAAGATCTTATCAGGATACTTTATCAAAATTAAGTACTTTACTCATGTTACAACAAAAAATGTTTCAGGTAAACTGCCCTTTCCCCGTAACCGATCTTCACCAAAATCAACAGACATTGAGTTCTCTATAGCTCAGGCAAATATGCAAAAAATTATTTGATTCTGTTTGAATTTACGGCAGTTATGGTTCGTCATATAAAAAAAAAATTACCCATGTTAAAACATAAAACATGAGATTTATAAAACATATCTAAGATTTATATTTAAAATCATTTTTGAAATAAAATATTTTCATAGAACCTACTAACGCTGGGGAAATCTGAGGAGCCAATCAGAGTTGGGCCTACCTGTCACTCTGCTGAATTCGGTGGAAAGCCCTGTCACTGTCGTCAAAGTATCAGCCTTGACAGGGTCCTCTTTTTCTGCAAAATGGGAGAGGCTTGAGATGGAGTGAGTGACATGGTCCCCACCTCAATGAAGAACCCATTGTTTTATAAAAATATATTTAAATTTTGAAAACTGAAAATTCTTTTCTTGTTGTAAATATTTATATTTTATAATCAAAATGACTTTATTTTTGTTACCTGGCAACAAAATTATTTTATTTTCAACAATTACCATTGTTTCAAAAAGTTTAAATAAATTTTCAAGTACTTTACTCTTGTTAAAACGTAAAAGGTTGCAGGTAAACTACCCCTTCTCCTTAACCGATCTTCACAAAAATCTAAAGGCCTTGAGACCTCTACAATTCAGGGACGTATGCAAAAACGTATTTGATTCTGTTTGAATTTGCGGCTGTTATCGTTTGCCATAGAAAATACGCTTGATAAAAAAACGTTGCAGGTAAACTACCCCTTCCCCTCAACTGATCTTCACCAAAAACAATAGGTCTTGAGTACTCTACAAATCAGGGCTGTATGCAGAAAATTATTTGATTCTGTTTGAATTTGCGGCTGTTATCGTTTGCCATAGAAAATACCCTTGTTAAAAAAACGTTGTAGGTAAACTACCCCTTTCCCTCAGGCAATAAAATTATAATTTTTTCATTTTAATGTAAATTATGTTTGAGTTAATATCTTTATATATACAGTGGAACTTGGTTATTACGGCCTCGGCTGTTACGTCAACTCGGGTGTAGCGTTATTTTGTCATAAGTCCGGTCAAACTGATATGTTTAACATTATAAAAATTCCCGGTTTTAACGTCACTAAATATTGTACTACTCTGTTATAGCGTCAAATATTTCTCAGATATTTTACTCTAAATTTCATATAAACGTATATATGTGCGCGCGCGCGCTAGCCCATGTCTACAGACATACGTTGTATGCAAGCGATAAGCACTGTAACAGGACTGTCGGCGCCAGCCATTTTACGTGCTCCAACGGATGGCTAGATCGATTTAAGACCCGAAACTCGATTTCCTTTGCAAAAATTTGTGGTGAGGCAAAATGCGTAGATCTGAACGTTACAGGCGATTGGGTGCGTAACACTTGGCCAGAAATTAGACGATCATATAAAGATGAAGACATCTTTAATGGACATGAAGCCGGAATTTTTTATAAATTAACTCCAGATAAGACTTTCAAATTTAAAAATGAAAAGTGCGTTGTTGGGAAGCTCTCTAAACAAAGAGTTACAGTTTTTGTTTGTGCGAATATGACGGGAACCGAAAAAAGGAAACTTTTAGTTATCGGGAAAAGTTTGCATCCTAGATGTTTTAAAAACATAAAAAACTTCCTGTAAGTTACATTGCCAACATAAAAGCGTGGACGACTTCTAGTATTTTTGAAGATGACTTCTGTACGTGTGTATGTCACTGAACTCCTCCATGTATAAAATAATATATCGTTCCTGGCAGGTAAGCATATCTCAGTTATGTAGTGTTTACGTTCCCATTTTATTATTATGCCTACAGCAATAAAAAGGCAGGTAAGACACACACACACACACACACAATTCACGTTATTTCTGGCCTCACTCATGTTTATTTTCTTACATTTGCACGCTTTTTAAATGGTAAGTGCCGAAACCCATACCAACATAACGCGTGCAAGCCGAAAAAATGGACATCAATTTGCTTCCTGTGGATCGCTGGGCAATGTAACTGCACGTGTTTACAGAGGAACGATTCATAGACAGACTTTTCGTCTTTAGGGAATGAACCCTCTGCAAGATGCTGAGGGTCCATGAGTGACTTCGGAGCGCTCCTTCTTTTTCGCGTGTTTGTTCTGTGAAACATACACTGTAGATTCGCAGCTTTACTCTAAGCAACGCTCAATAGGAAATGTTGAAAATTTTTGTCCACGGTGTACCCTCATACACACTAAACCTGCTCTGATGTTTTAATTACGGACATCATAATATTAAAACTTTGGAAACTTGAGCACTACTTAATGGAGATCAATCATTAACTTATACAAGCCATTAATTTTATGCATATTTTTTATATATATGTGTACAACGTTATCGGCAACAAAGAAGTAGTTTTTGTTAAAATTCCTTCCCGGGATATTTGGCCGTAGTCCAATGTTTTCTACAAAACGAGACGTTTCGGCAATGCCATTGACTTCCATCGTCAGTGAAAATCGAGTGCGATAACGTGAGGTGGTATACGTTAGTGACCACAGTACTGTGGTTAAGGCTGAATCAGTATGTAGAAAGAAGTAGTTTCTATGGTAATATTTCAATTCAAAAATGATTTTAAATATAAATCTTAGAATATGGAAGTCATGTATGGTCATGTATGCTTGAAAGTATAATAGAGTGTTAGTGGTTCCAATACGTGTTTAGGAAAATAAAACTTAACCGCTAACTTGCGTTTATCTTTTTATTTGTATAAAAGTAAAGAATTTAGAAAAGAAAATATCGGTATGGAGAACCAGGCAGTAAAATAAACACGAGTGAGGCCAGAAATAACGTGAATTGTGTGTGTGTGTGTGTGTGTGTGTGTGTGTGTGTGTGTGTGTGTGTGTGTGTGTGTGTGTGTGTGTGTGTGTGTGTGTGTGTGTGTGTGTGTGTGTGTGTGTCTTCCCTGCCTTTTTATTGCGGTAGTCATAATAATAAAATGGAAACGTAAACATTACATAACTGAGATATGCTTGCCTGCCACGAACGATATTGATGTTTGTAACAAAATTTTCTGTTTGTACATTTTGAGAGTAAATTAATCCATTATACTATTAACTCATACATGATTTACATTAAAATGAAAAATTATAATTTTATTGCCTGGCAACAAAATTATTTTATTTTTAACAATTACCATTGTTTCAAAAAGTTTAAATGAATTTTCAAGTACTTTACTGTTGTTAAAACGTAAAAGGTTGCTGGTAAACTACCCCTCCCCCTTAACCGATCTTCACCAAAATCGAAAGTCCTTGAGATCTCTACAATTCAGGGACGTTGCAAAAAATTATTTGATTCTGTTTGAATGTGCAGCTGTTATCGTTTGCCATAGAAAATTACCCTTGATAAAAAAACGTTGCAGGTAAACTACCCCTTCCCCTTAACCGATCTTCACCAAAATAGGTCTTGAGTACTCTACAAATCAGGGCTGTATGCAAAAAAGTATTTGATTCTGTTTGAATTTGCGGCTTGCAGGTAAACTACCCCTTTCCCTTAACCGATCTTCACCAAAAACAATAGGTCTTGAGAACTCTACAATTTAGGGCTGTATGCAAATAATTTTTGATTCTGTTTGAATTTGCGGCTGTTATCGTTTGCCATAGAAAATACCCTTGTTAAAACATAAAACGTTGCTGGTAAACTACCCCTTTCCCTTAACCGATCTTCACCAAAAAATAATAGGTCTTGAGAACTCTACAATTCAGGGCTGTATGTGAAACATTATTTGATTCTGTTTGAAATTGCGGCTGTTATCGTTTGCCAAAAAAAAATTTACCCTTGATAAAAAAAACCGTTGCAGGTAAATTACCCCTTTCCCTCAACCAATCTTCACCAAAAACAATAGGTCGTGAGTACTCTACAAATCAGGGCTGTACGCAAAAATTATTTGATTCTGTTTGAATTTGCGGCAGTTATCGTTTGCCATAGAAAAAAAATCTACACAGAGACAGACAGACAGACAGACACACAGACACTTTTCGAAAAACGACTTTTTTCATGTTTTGAGTGTAGTACAATCAGAATCTGCAATAATCTCGAACACGATTTTTTTTGCCATCACCATACTTCCATTTCCTTAAGGAATATGGAAGTAAAAACACAACATAAAAACCCACAAAAATATATATGAAAACTCAGAATAAACACCCATACAATATGAGTAACCAAAACCATAATACTAAACCCCGGAAGTACAATACAATAATTAAAGAAATATCAATGTATAATAGCCTATAAGGAAACATTGTAACTGATGTTAAGTAATAAGAGTGAAGTTAATGAGGGAAAATACCAATGTGTAATCAAACAGAAAAGACTATATGGATTGACTAGTTCTTTTTATGACAATAATATTGTAAACCTAATATAAAAACAATGAATATGACATGTATGAATACAGTACAAGAGGTAGGGTATTCAATGTATTTTAACTAGTAAGGAAGTAACTATATATGAAATATATGTGAAACCAAGACAACCAGTGAAAAAGTTGATAACCCAATAAGAATAATAATAAGTATTAATCCCACAAACAGTACGGTGAGGATGAATACCAAATATAAGTGAACACAATAATCAGTGCAATAGACACCAGACAAAAGTATTAGACAAATAAAACAATGAACAAAGAGTTAATGATAATAATAACTACTATGAGTTAGGTATTAATATTGATAGAGTTTGTTAGTTCTAAGGTAGTTATTAGTTTTTTTTATTATTCCTTTTAATTTCATAATTGGCATTCAAGAAAAAAAACCAATAAGCCATGTTGTTACCAGAGAATGAACAACTATTTATTAACACTACTGAAAGATAATGTGAGTTAAAATAAAATGTTAAGTAAAGACAGACCAAAATGGACTGTGAACAAGAAAATATTGTTATATGTTGAACAGTTTAACAGTTATTTAAAAGTGTATTTATTGTTTAGTGTTAATTGAATCTTGAGTCATGAGGACATGACTTTAAGTTATTATGTTTGTTTTATATTAATGAGTTAATGTTATTAGAAAATAAGAAATGTATTTAGTTCAGATAATAGCATCCAAAAAAGCAATAGCAATTAATCATAAGGTCTTAAACCAACAGGACAAATAATAATTGTAAAAGAATAAAACAAAGTACCAAAGAAACGGCATGACCTAGGCAAATGTTAAACATTAAAATTATTGTCAATCATAGTTAACAAAAAGGTCAAATCACTGTGAATTAGTAATGATAAGCTGGAATTGTTAAATAGATTTTCTTTTTATAGTAATCACAATGTTGTAAATAGTTTAAAGAATTATAACATGATTTTGTAAAAGCCAAATGACTAAATGGCCTATAAAACATGATTTTGTAAATCACCAAAAATATCTATTAGGTCACACACACAGGTCATGTTGGGTATCAAATTTTTTGTAATTTTACCAGGAAAACCAAGATGTAAATTAAGTTAAGCATAATTAAGTAATAATCAGGGAATAATTAGTAGTGGAAATTTTAAAAAACCAAATAATTTAAGTAATAATGGTCAAGGTGACCCCTGAACTCAACTCTGTTGACCAATGAGAAATT
The DNA here is from genome assembly GCA_034769895.1 of Magicicada septendecula. NCBI lineage: Eukaryota > Metazoa > Arthropoda > Insecta > Hemiptera > Cicadidae > Magicicada > Magicicada septendecula. The sequence continues at coordinate 41,366,645 of CM068370.1, read as the reverse complement.
AGCAAAATTTGGTCAAGACCGTTGAAGGAGTAAGAAATTCAATTATTCTATTGTTAGGCAGCACAACGTACAGGTCAGCTCTGTGAAGCCGGGAGCCAAAGTTTAACAAAGTATATATTCTGAGTAAGGGAGAAATAAGAAAATTATATATAAAACAAGACAAAATTAAAAATGAAGATAATGTAAATATAATAAGTATAAATCAAGAAAAGAATAAGTAAAAAGTAAAACTAAAAGAAATGAAAAAGTGAAAAAAAGTATTCCTACTAGACATGGTGAGATCTTAACCTTATATTAAAAAGCACTGTTTACTATTACACAACACCAAGAATAACTTCACCGACACTTCTTAACAACACAATAGTGAAAGAAAACAGAGAATTAACTATAATTACAGTGAATACTACAAATAAAAGCATTTATTTTAAAAGAAACAGTGACAAAAAACATTCGCATTATTTGAGGTGGAACACAAGCAGCCATCTTTGAATTTATCGTCATCATTCCAAACTCGAAGCGACCATGTTTGTTGATTTTGGTCATTTGAATTAAATAATTATTGTTCAACACTCAAACAACATTAACTTTATGTGTAATAATAAGTAAGATTTTTAAATATTTGTAAGTATTGTACTTCCTAAAAGCATTTCTGACTTTTCTACAGCAGTTAAATAAAAACCCTAGAGTTAATATTATGAAATAGAAAAATAAACTTTGTTACAATCGACCCGAGGTAAAGAGTCGATCCGGGAAACAAACATCTTCGACTTGAGAGTCGTAATACTAATTTTAAAAGAAATGAAAGCTAATAAATATAATTTGTTGATTTTAAAAGGAGTTCTATTTATTAAATAAAGTTAGAATAGAAGATTTTAAGTAGGAAAGGAACAGTGAACACACCTTGGCAATTGGAACGTAATCGAAAAGGAGTGAATAAGCAGATAACCTCTATTCGCCAAGTCGATTTCACAATCGAACCGAACTTACGCAAAACATTTATTTAAATAAAATGTTTCCAAACTGATGAAAATCAAGTAAATATTAATTAATAATTCTTAACCGTATAATCTCGAATTAAATAATTCGAATAACGAAATAAATCAAATTAATAAAAATTAAATACAATTAAACGAAAATTAAGAAAAAAAATTTTATTTATTTTTTTATAAATAAATATAGCACAAGATAACTAATAATAAACAGAGAGGAAACTGAAGTCGAGTAACGTCCAGTTACAATATATATAAGAGAAAGAGAGAGAGAGAGAATGATTAACAGCAAGATTATAAAGAAGGACACACCAGGTGTAGACAGAGAAGAAGGCCTAAGAGCCGACAGACATACGAGTACAGTACATTGCATGAGTGCAAGTAGGCATTTGTACAGTATACAGCACCCACCACGACACAACACCAAGCATAGGCGTGTGCAGGACACACCAGGTGTAGACAGAGAAGAAGGCCTAAGAGCCGACAGACATACGAGTACAGTACATTGCATGACTCCAAGTAGGCATTTGTACAGTATACAGCACCCACCACGACACAACACCATAGTAGATATACAACACCAAGCATAGGCGTGTGCAGGACACACCAGGTGTAGACAGAGAAGAAGGCCTAAGAGCCGACAGACATAAGAGTACAGTACATTGCATGACTCCAAGTAGGCATTTGTACAGTATACAGCACCCACCACGACACAACACCATAGTAGATATACAACACCAAGCATAGGCGTGTGCAGGACACACCAGGTGTAGACAGAGAAGAAGGCCTAAGAGCCGACAGACATACGAGTACAGTACATTGCATGACTCCAAATAGGCATTTGTACAGTATACAGCACCCACCACGACACAACACCATAGTAGATATACAACACCAAGCATAGGCGTGTGCAGGACACACCAGGTGTAGACAGAGAAGAAGGCCTAAGAGCCGACAGACATACGAGTACAGTACATTGCATGACTCCAAGTAGGCATTTGTACAGTATACAGCACCCACCACGACACAACACCATAGTAGATATACAACACCAAGCATAGGCGTGTGCAGGACACACCAGGTGTAGACAGAGAAGAAGGCCTAAGAGCCGACAGACATACGAGTACAGTACATTGCATGACTCCAAGTAGGCATTTGTACAGTATACAGCACCCACCACGACACAACACCAAGCATAGGCGTGTGCAGGACACACCAGGTGTAGACAGAGAAGAAGGCCTAAGAGCCGACAGACATACGAGTACAGAACACTGCATGACTCCAAGTAGGCATTTGTACAGTATACAGTACCCACCACGACACAACACCTAGAGCAGTGCGTCTCTTATCCCAGTGGTGTAGAAGTAATACAAGAAATTCCATCCTCATCAGTATACTTTTGCGGTATTTGATTTTGCACCTAACACAAAACGGTGTTGGTGCCTGTTGGAAAAAGCATGCTATGAAATCATTGACCCCCCCCCCCCCACAAGCCCCTGAATTGTTACCGAATGCACGATTGCTCAGTGCCGCGCTGGCGATTCACTAGTCTGCTTGAACTCGTTTCTGATTCACTGCAATGTTTATTAATCGGGATGACGATGCAGGAAAACACAACGGTACCGATTATTATGTAGCCTATGTGGGACGTATGCAAACCATTGAAATCGCCTACACATTAAAATTTGTTTTGTACCTCGCACCAGCAAGCGGATACCGAGTTTCCTGACTACACGTTATCCTGTTTGTATTCTCATAAATCTGTTACGTCACTTAAAGTCAGAATATACTGTGGTGATTCAAGGTAACGCCAACATTGAACTTGTAAATGTCAGTTATGTACCTTGAACAAATGTATTGAACAAACTGTTTAACTGTGTCTATTTCCCGTTTAACGTTTCATTATGTGAGAGATACTGTTGTTTTACGTAAATGCCGTAATGACAAAAAAATTGAAATTTCGTTTGTAAAAAACATTAAGTCCAGTCAGTTAAAATTTAAATACCCAAGTTCTGAGTTGGTGAATACAGATAAAACAAAGGTTATGATCACCACTCGAAAGAGAACCAGGAAACCTGAACAGTTTAAAATCGAACCACTAAACCTGAAAATAGTTAATCGGTTTAAATATTTGGGATGTTGGATTGCAGAAGATAATGAAGAAATAAATAAAATACGGAAAATGATACAGGCCGCAAATATAGCATATGCTTCGTTGACAATTATATTCAAGACAAGGAATATTCACCATCATTCCAAGGTCACATTATATAAAGTTATGATGATACCGGTGATAACATGTCAGCGAGACTGGGACTCTGAACAAACAAGCTGCTAACATAGTCAATACTTTTTAAAGGAGAATTTTGAGGAGAATATATGGACCAATCCAAGTCAACGGGATATGGAGAATGCGTAACAATGAGGAACTGTACAAGCTATATAAAGACAATGATCAAGCCACCACCATCCGACTGCATAGATGGGCAGGACACATCATTAGGATGGAAGGCAACCGAATACCTAGGAAGGTACTGTTTAGTCAGATCGAGGATAGAAGGCCTGTAGGAAGACTCAAGCATCGCTGGATTGACGCAATGGCGAGGGATGGTGACACTTTACTTAAAATAAAACGATGGACATCGATCGCCAAGGACAGGGAAAAATGGAGGCGGATGATTATGGAGGCTAAGGTTCGACTTCGAACTGTGACGCCATAGAAGAAGAAGAAGAAGAAGAAGAAGAAGAAGAAGAAGAAGAAGAAGAAGTTCTGAGTTACGCAAAAGGACGTAGGTAAAGAGATAGCTATTTTAATAATGACTAGTTAAATAACTAGCTAATTTTGGTTAAATAATATAATATACGTATTTTGAATTTTCTTATCATCTAACAATCCGAAAGCGAGAATATTGTTAACATCCAATCATAAAACCTAAAGAACATTTAGAAGAATAACTAAAAATTGTATAAAATATATAAAACTAGAAAACATTTCTATAAATAACATTTAACATTTGGCCAACAGAATAATTTGTAGAAAGAGTCTTTTTACAAACCTTCCTACGAACCTTTCAACAGTAAATCAATAGAAAAGACCTTTAAATTTCAACCATTAAATTTCAATTAATTAACTTCCAATAAAAAATCATTCTACATGCGCATTTGTCTCAGCAACATTAATTTATTTATACAGACCCATAACATAGCAATATATATACATATGTGCGCGCGCGTGTATAGGACGTGTTTATAACTAGGTTAAAGAAGTTGATAAATGGAGACTAAGAAATAACCAAGAGACAGATAAGCTATTGAAGCATGAGGACATTCTAAGATTCGTTAAAGGGCAACGAATACAATGGCTAGGTCACCTAGCGGATAGCGCAAGGATGATCAGCGTATGCCAAAGAAAATCCTGAGGGCGCAAGTCGATAAAAGCAGAAAGCGAGATCGACCTAGGGTAAGATGGTTGGACGACGTAGTGGAAGATCTAAGAAGAATGGATGTGAGGGGTTACACTGAGAGGGCAATGGATAGGAGGGAGGCACTGGAGAAGTTTGGTGTTGAAACCAAGGGCTCACGTTGTGCTGTAGTGTTAAAGAAGAAGAAGAAAATGTGCGTGTGTGCGGGCGCGGGCGCGGAGCGCATGTATTCGTTATACATTATTGTACCCACTCAGCAATACACCAGCACCTTTCGAAATAAAGACACAAAAGATCAAGAAAGTAACTAAGATAAGAAACGGAGCAGTACCGGTAGCAGAAACTGTGCAGAGACGTCGGTATGCTGATTGTTTGACGTCTCATTGCTTGTGAAATCGCCGACTGTTGCAAAAAGCATCGATCGCGCGGAATGTTAATCGACGGAAGCAACAGACTTAAAAAGACAAACGAAACTCATCCGGCGGCCAATTTGTAATTACCTATAATAATAATGTTCCAGAAACGGGCGGCGGCAATTCGTTACTGTACTGCCGATCGCAAGGTTCGTTTACGCAGAAACAATTAATTCTACACGGATACCGGGCAGTGAGAGAGTCTCTTAGAATTTGTCATTTTAGGTTTCTAAGGATTTTGCATACATTGTTCATTGGCTAATCGAAGATAGGCGAAAAAGAGTCTGAAAATGGTTTGCAGATGGAAGTAAGGAGTGGGGGCGCAACAAGTGGTGATAGGTTAAGAATCCGAACATTTTTTAACCATTATCATCACCAATTTCAAGGATTAAACCAAGGATGGTTTGTTCCGGTCTCAAATAGGCAAAGACTAGAGCTGGTTACTCCAGTGCTTCCTCGGATGTCCCACACCTCTCCGTCCCCTCGGCTTATAGTTCCAGAGTTGTTTGGGGATGCGGCAGTCATCCATTCGGCAAAGATGTTCCAACCAATTCAGCCAATACTGGGCGATCCTGTCGAGTATATTTATAATATTCAGTTCCTGCCGTATATCTGCGTTTCTTCTATGTTCATGGAGAGTATATCCTCCCATTTCAGCAGAATCTCATTTCTCCCGCTTGGATGCGACTAGCCTGGGCTTTCGTTAAAGTCCAATTCTGAGACCCATAAAGAAGTGTGAGAAGAGCTATCACCTTGTAGAATTTTATGCGTGTTCCTTTACTTGCTAATTTAAGGGTTCGCCTAATGGTCCCGCACATAAGGTTCAACTTATGCAACTTATTCACAACGTCTTTGCTTGCATTATAAGACACACTGTAGCCCAGGTATTCAAAACTGCTAACTTGTTCCAGGACAGTACCATCTATAACAACTTTTGCCCGTACGGGATCAGTTCCACGAAAAGCCATCACCTTTTTTTTTATAAATTTAACCGCATAATATACGTGTCAGCTATATTGAATTCTTGATCGCACAGTGTAGCCATTTCGTCTGAAAAATTCGGTCCCATTACTTTTTAGAAAAACATGACACACGTTTTTACAATGTCATACGTACCTGTTACAATAAACGATAAAATTCACTGAACTTATTAAGTTTCCTAAGCCGCAAGTTTACTTAATGTGACTCAGTATAATTACAGTGCACAACTATAATCGCTGTAAACAATTCGCTACCTGACTTGGCGTTAGCGACGTCTCCTACTTATCTAGTTAGGGTTACAAAAGTATGATGGTAAGGACTGGTGTAAATGGCACATGGGGCTGAGACCGTAGCCCTCGCTGGCGCACACACTATTCACTAATATTTGTACTAACACATTATACAATATGCCATAATCAACTAAAAATACTTACGCCGTTTGATATTTGAACACTCTGGTCTAGTGCAAACCGTGAACTGTATGCCGTTTCAAGTATAATATTGTCACGACGGTTTACTGATCGTCGTATGGTACAGTGGAAAACAAAATACGAGACACCAATTAAGTCACTAATCACCAGCTTCAATTATCACAATTAAACAGTTTGTAGTCGACACGATAGTATATTACAACAAAATCAAATAAATTTTGTTCACACGCAATAATAATGTCAATTAATAGAGTCTCGCACAAATCTAAAACACATAACACTTCACCACAATAACTCGAACCACACTGGAATAAATCGCAACTAAAACTGAAATTAAGCGTCGCTGAAGTCTTGTATTTATACCCCGCTGAGATTCCAGAATAGTCCGCGTCTACTAGAAAACACTAGAGCGTAATTGATTGCGGCCTTGAACACAGCGCGCACGGACTGGTATGGTCTGGAATAGTCTCCTTGCGGACGCGTGACAAGTGTCATGTAATTGTCCTTCATCTCAAAGTAGGAGCATAGGAGTTGTATGCATACAACATGGGTTCCACTGGAATAGCCGAGACACACGTAGAAAGTTCTATAATGCCGTACGCTTTTCCCACATTACTAAAAATATGTACAAAACAAATAAATATGCATTTTAAAAATTGCAATCTTTTCTTCCAATTCTCATGTAACGCATGTAATGCATTTGAAAACATAGAAAAGGTCTTTAGCTGAGCTGAAGGTGTGCAGCATATCCACCCGGTGCCTAACCCTTTGAATATTATAAGTATACTCGACAGGATCGCCCAGTATCGGCTGAATTGGTTGGAACATCTTTGCCGAATGGATGACTGCCGCATCCCCAAACAACTCTGGAACTATAAGCCGAGGGGACGGAGAGGTGTGGGACGTCCGAGGAAGCGCTGGAGTAACCAGCTCTAGTCTTTGCCTATTTGAGACCGGAACAAACCATCCTTAACTTAATCCTTGAAGATGATGATGATGATGATGATGAATAATTTCAGCGTTTAAAAATAAAACTCGCCCTGTTTTAACATATGTTGACAAGTTGAAATAAAGTAAAACAAAGAAGCCTAAGTTTTAAAAGAAGAAAACGTGAAAAAAAAATTATAAAAGAAACAAAAAAGAGGAAACTCTAAGCGATGCGTTTAGACATAATGGTTCATTCTAATCATTTTTGGAGGAAACCGTTGGAGAAGACAAGGAAAGGTCGAACGAGGAAGAAATATTTTAATATGATGATGGGCACCAGAAGAATGACAATAAATAGAACTTACTGGTTGCAACGACAAGGTCTGAAATTTGGACGAAGATTTATTAATTGGTACCAACGGCGTAACGTTCAAATTGATACTAATCAAACGTTTCAAAAACCTCAGGCAAATGTGTTATTTAGTGTAATGAAGACATTGTTTTACTTAACGTACACTTTCTCGTTTGTACAGTCTATTATTATTACTGTTTTCCTTTTCGGACATTGTCGCTTCGGAAGGAAGAAAATTGTTACCACGTACTGAGAAGGCTTAATTATAGAGAACATATACGAATCAATTAATTCTGTCCCATAAAACCGAGGTTGCAACAGAACATAATTACAGTATAATTGTGCGAATAAATTTGAAAGGAAGCGTCGAGGGTCATTTCAAAATTATAGCTTTAAACGCCGTGGTCAAATAATTAAAATAAAAAAATAAAAAGATCTCTCCAAGGTCGAGTCGCTATTATCAGTCTCTGTGTGCACACATTCTTCTTCGGGCGAGTGTTGTCCCTTAATACACTTAGAAACAGCTTTGTATTTCAATTTTTTCGTCTTAAAACGTTTGGAGTACATAAACTAAACGCTTATTTTTTTAAATTTTATTTTATTTTTTTAACTTGAACAGTTGGAGACACGTGCGTGAACACTACAGTACGTTATTCACGAGATGTTATACGTGGCAAACAGGGGTAGGGGTGGCAGCGCTCCACGCTCTCTCGCTCTCTCTCTCTCCCACTAACTGCTGTGTAACCTGCTAAATTTAGTTTATCCTAATAAAGTGAGTTCTCCAGCTTTACCGCGCCGCGAATAACGTCAGTTTACTTCATTCAGAAGTCACACGATACAATGTGGGGAAGAGAAGGAAATACATTGCGTATATGGGGTTTTCGCTCGTATGTACTGCGCGACTTGAAAATTTACTCCTCGAAAAACTAAAGTTAGAGATTATAATTTTTAAACTTTTGTATTGCCAAAACCGTTATTCTCCATCGTTCCACAAATTTTAAAAATTTTACCGTAAACAAACCCGTAAAAAATATAAAACCAATAAATCGTACAACTCAACAATTTAGTAAACTTTACAACTTAACTCGTCGTGTTGTTAGATGACGTAAACGGCTCATCTTTACTTAAATTTGTAGCTTAATTATACGTACGACAAAGGAATAGTTTTTCTGCATTTGTAACATGTTTAAACAAAAAATTTGTTTGAAGTTTGCTTTGGTTACGATTTTTCGAATAACGACATGAAAAAGTTGACCTGTGAGAAATTTTTTTGTTATCACAGGTAGGTACCTAGTGTAAGCAAATTAAATGATGAGAATCTATTAAATTTAATTTTATTCAATTTTTAAGTCGCTATCTTGATGCATTTAGAAGATAAAAAAAAAATCAATTTGCGGAACAATGGAGAATAACGGTTTTGACAACACAAAAGTTTAAAAATTATAATTCTCTAAGTTTGGTTTTTGGACGAGTAAATTTTCAGGTCGCGCAGTACCTACGATCGAAAAAGCCATATACGCAATGTATTTCCCCATCTTCGTCCCCATTGTGCCATGTGACTTCTGAATACAGAGAAGTGGATACTACGAACTGTAACAATGTGCAACAAACCTCGTAATAAAGTTTCACTGGTTCCGCTATAACGCTGCCGACGTTCCAGCATTTCAACAGATGTTCCTAACTCTAATTTCGCTGATACATAAGGACTGAATAATCAAAAATTCGCTGGAATAGGACTGAATGTAAAAATATCAGTGAAATTAAATTGAGGCTGATGTCTTCATCAGAAAGGAGAAGAAAACTATATAATTTATGCATAAAGGATAATTCATTTGATGCAGTTAATAAATTCAGATACCTGCATAGATACTGGAGGTTCCATAAACACGACGATGCATGACAGGACACAAATAGGAAATACGGCGTATTATGCCAGCAGCAGACTATTGAGGAAGCAAACTCTTTAGTCATAACACGAAAATAAAAAAATATAAAACACTTATCAGACCGGTTGTTACTTAAGGAGGCGAGCCGTGACATTGACAAAAAGATAACAAGAAACACTAAGAAGGTTTTTTAAAAGAAAGATCGTAAGACATGTGTATGGGCTGGTTAAATAAGCTGACGAATGGAGAATAAGAAATAACCAGGAGACAGATGAGCTGTTGAATCATGAGGACATTGTAAGATTCGTAAAGGCTCGACGAATACGTCACGTAGAGCGGATGAATGATCAGCGTATGCCAGAGAAAATCCTGAGAGTACAGGTCTACAAAAACAAAAAGAGGAGCCGACCTGAGATTAGATGGTTGGGTGATATGCTAGAAGATCTCAGAAGAATGGGGGGGGTGAGGGGTTACACTGAGATGGCAATGGATAGGAGACTTTGGAAAAGACTGGTGTTGGAAGCCAGGGCTCATGTTGGGCTGTAGTGCTGAAGAAGGAGAATAAATAAAAACAGATAGTCTATAAATTATTTAAATTTACGCGTATATAATGTATTTATGTACGGCGAAATGCTTGTCTATGATGCTACAACAATACAGACAACCTAGTTAAGGAAAGCCTCATGGAAAGCAGTCTACGGCCGGTATCGGCATCGCATGCATATAGTATCGGTAACCTACATTATGGGAATGAAATGATGTCACCGTTTGGTCGGATAGTTACGATTAATTGACCGGAAGCAAACGATTAACAGTGAAAGGTGGCGGCGATCATCGGTATTCCGGCGGCAGAAGCTGTGCGCAACCTAATCAAGGTTGTTCCACTTTGCATTGTTTACACTGATGACGTAATGACCGGCTATACCAGACTGACGGCTGCCAACCTCCGTACCGCAGTGTCACTCGCTCTCTCACTCCCTCCCTCTCTCTCTCTCTCACTCTCTCTCTCTCTCTCCCTCTCTCTCCCTCACTCACTCACTCTCTCTCTCTCTCTATCTCTCTCTCTCTCTCTCTCTCTCTCTCCCTCACTCACTCACTCACTCACTCACTCTCTCTCTCTCTCTCTCTCCCTCTCTCTCTGTTTCTGTACTTTATACAGTGGCTTCTACCGGTTTCAGCGTGCACTTACTTTATGCTCTAGACCTACGTAAATTATACGTATTTAACTAACGCGTTCTCTTTGCATACATATGTTACTACTTATTAAAAAGGAGGTGGTCTTCTACAGGTTTTTAGAGCTCTGAAAAAGCAGCTAATACTGTGAGATTGCTAATAAATACCAATAAAACAAAGTATATCCTGTCAACTCCAACCAGAAGGATGGTCCTGCATAGGAAGCAGTTAATTAACATCGACGAGAAGACGGTAGAGACTGTTAATGAGCTCGCATGTCTTCGAATGCTGGCCAGTAGTGACAACAACACAGAAGCTGAAATAAAGCGTACAACTAAATATGCGAATAGATGCTACTTTGCCCTAATGTGCAACTAAGACCGAGAAATACTTCCAGAGGGACGAAATGCAAACTGTATAAAACAACTAATAAGGCCAGTGTTGACGTATGGTTGTCAGACATGAAACGCTAAGAACGAGATCAATCAATATTGGGATGTTTTGAGGGATTGAAACTTTATGGGGCTTGTTACGAAAATGGGTCTTGGAGGCAAAGGTATAACTTGGAACTCTACAGGCTGTTCCGAGGGCCAGGCAGACATTGTGAAAACAATTAACGTAAGTAGACTCACATGGGTTGGTAATGTGATGGGGATGAATGAAGACGACTCTACTAGAAAAACATTGTTGAGGGATGCCTTTTGATCAGCGTAAGCGAGGAACACCATGAACAAGATTCTTGGATAACATAGAAGCGGACCTATGAATTATTGGAGTGAGAGGGTGGTGGCGGGCAATGAACTCAGGCGACTGGAGGAATGTTCTGAAGGAGACTAGGATCCACTAAGGGCCGTGACGCCATGACGATGATCATGATGATGTTAATAATCGGTATTAATTATATTAAATTTTCCAGTATTATTATCGCAAGAACAATATATATTTTAATTTATCGGCAAGTCTTTGCACGAACGCTAAAGACGTATTTTGAAATCGACAAATCTTACTTCACACGACATAAAAACGACACCATAACGTACCTTCAGTAGTGAGTTTTTGAAGAGATCTGTCTCATAAACAGACGTCTGACTTTTGTCATTAACAAAAATAATTTGCACTTTATTATAAAGACATAAAACATACACGTACTCCCGCGCGTGCACCCCCCCACACACAAAATATCCATAAAATTTATGTATATCGCTGACGGTGTATAACGTCTGCAGGACTGAATATGTTAACTTGGAAGTTCTTGGTAAATCTCCTGCGTTCACAATCTGCTGGCACTAAACTAACATTTCCTTTTTCCCTTCCTATTTTTTTTTTTACATTCTTTGGGGGGAGAGGTAACACTTTAGCTTAGTAACACTTTCCTACCCGGCTTTTAAAACGCTTCCTTACATTTTATTTATAAAGACCGCAAAATCAAGTCAATTAAACACCACGCTTGATGCGTAATAATTATCAATTTTGAAAAGAAACAGTTCAACCTTTCAAGGGGAAAATTTTTACCGTTCGTTCAAACCTATTTGTTTTGCAAAAACCGCGTTTCCCGTCTTTCTACGTTAACTACAGGTAGTATCTAGGTGCGGACGCAAAAAATTAGACAAAAATTGCGAAAAATTTGCAAAAACCAATTATGGGATCCGAATAATGTAAAAACGCGGGTTTTTCATATTACGTGGAATCCACGTCTAATTTAGCTGCTTCTTACGCGGTACATAAATATGGTAAAATTGACGTAAATTAAACGTGGAAACACATGCTTACACGTGGAAAGCAATAGGCCTTTAAAATAATGCTCGCTTTTTGTGAAATCCACGTAAAAAAACAACAACTCGAAAACAAGACGTGGTGGCCCAAGGGTCCGCCCTTGCCTGTTACTGTACCTGTCTCCTTTTTGTGGACAACTCCTTTTCCACTTATATTCGGTTTTTGTTCAGATCACTAGAAAAGCAAACAACTCGAAGCAGCAACGTGTTTCAATGCTGCATTGTTATAATTATACATTTTTTCGCAGCTTGCAAATGAAAAGTGCGAATTTTTCGCGTCCGCACCTAGTTTTTACCTAGGTGCCTAGTTTTACCTAGTTCACCTAGTTTTACGTAGAAACACAAAAAACGCGGTTTTTGCAAGTTTTGTCGCTGCCAGAGCTCAGGTTATGACGGCCAACTATTACCCAATATTTTAACTTATTGTTCTACAGTTCAGCATAAAATTTTTAGCTTTAAGCCTCTCTCTCCCTTTTTCTCTCTCTCTCTCCGCTCTCTCTCTCTCTCCTCTCTCTCTCTCTCTATCTATCTATCTATCTATCTTCCTCTCTCTTTCACACACACATACAAACACACGCGTGTCAGTAGTGAAATAAGTGAAATAATGTTCCTGTTAAAATTTATAACATGTTTACTACACGTAGAGTAGAAAAATATATTGTGATTATGAGATCGATTCAGCTTTGTCTTACTTTGCTGCCAAACCGCTAAAGTCCTAAGTAGTCGCTTAGGACTTGAAAATTATAAAGACTTTAAAATACCTCCCCGGTGCAAAGCAATTAGCGTTACACTGACTGCTTCAAAGATGAAATTTTGATAACTGCTAACAAACTTAACACGAATGAGAATATAACCTCGCTAGAATATCATGGATTTCTATACATTATTTACATAACCACAAATCAAAGCAACAAGTAATGTAAAGTAAAAATATTTGTAACATTGTTTGAAACACTTACCAACATTTGAACACAGTGAGTACAGATGATACCGCACAAAATTGTTCCGACTATTCCAAATCCTAAACCGGCATTTTTGAAGGCGTTAGGCATGGCAAGAATCCCGGAGCCGAGACTGCTCTTCAACAAGTGAAGAAGAGCTCCGACGTCCCTGAAAAAAAGTAAACATATAACATTATTATTGTTAATATTATAGTTTTTTAACCATTTCTGCAAACACTGCTTGAGCTAAACTAACTACACCCTTCTCTCGGCATCAGTGTTTCCACAATTTTTGGCTGATCGTCCACTTTGCAAAAATAAATGTTTTCAGCGCTCCCTCGGGAAACTTTACGTTTAACTCAACTAATAAATTTTGTTCGTGAACGCAAACAGCTCCTCAGAATTTCTGGTCCAATATGTGTGGGGGATGAATGGAGGAAAAGGACCAACCAAGAACTGAACACTCTTCTGAACTAACCAGATATTGTGAAAGTTATAAAACTCAGTAGACTCAGGTGGGCTGGACATGTGAATAGAATGGGGGAGAATGAAATACCCTGAAAGGCACTCACAGAACAGATCTATGCCATCAGGAGAGTTGGTAGATCCAAACTACGTTGGGAAGACGGTGTGAATTATGATGGGCGCCATATCCTTGGGACCCGTAACTGGAGAGTACCTGCACTTGGCCGGGACAACTGGCGGAGGCTGTTAAAGGAGGCCTTGACTCAGTGATGGGTTGTCGTGCCGCTGATGCAGATGTGATGTAGAACTAATAATAAAATTGTAGATATTGCTATGTCTGTAAATTCTTAATTCCAAAAAGGTAGTTTGAAAAAAGCACAACTTGGAGGTAAAATTTTAAAGCTATTTATTAAAATGAAATTATAAAAATTAATTTTCATATAAAGACACTACCGGGTGGCCCATAAGTCAGTTGGGACTAGCAGTACGTAGCGCTCGATTGACTAGCATAGTAGTTACTTGACTTGACTAGAGCAGTAGTTCCCATAATTCAGTTGAGATTTGAGGTTATGAGGTTAGGTTGATGTTGATGTATGCTGTTGTTAGCGCTTGTTTGTTGTTCGTGTTGTTTGCGAGACAATGAATAGAAAACTATCTACAGAGCAGCGTGTTTTTGTACTGCAGATGTGGTGGAAACAGGACCATAATTACAGTGATGTTGTTGAGTTATTTGCGGAACGTTTTCCAAACATCGCGCCTCCATCTAGAGAAGGTATTCGTAAACTGAATAAGAGATTTGAACAGACTGGAGTGGTAGCGGAACTTCCTCGATCAGGTAGGCCAAAAACAGTTACAACAGAAGAGAATTTAAATATCGTTGCTCAACGTTTTGTGCAGTCACAAAAGAAATCAACACGAAACGCGTCCAATGAGTATGGAATACCTCGAACAAGCCTTCAAAGGATGCAGAAAACGTTGAAGTTGAGACTATATAAGCCCACTTTACTCCAATGCCTAAATGAAAATGATCCTGATAGGCATATAGAATTCTGCAAATGGTACGCAATATGACAAGAAGCCAATCCACAATTTTACAAAACCATCTTTGGAGTGACGAGGCTACTTTTAAGCTGGATGGTACAGTGAATAGGCACACCTGTGTTTACTGGGATATTGCGAATCCACATGTGGTGATAGAGACAGAATTAAACGCTCCGGGGGTTACTGTTTGGGCAGGGATCTTTGCCGGTGGGATCATCGGACCCTACTTTTTTAATGGCACAGTGAATGCTGAAAGTTACCTACAAATGCTTCACGAAGTGTTGATGTAACTAGAAAACAGTCCACTTTTTGAACACCTGCAGCCAATTCGAGAAAAGTTAATATGGCAACAAGATGGGGCACCCCCTCACTATGGACTGATTGTGAGAGACTTTTTGAATGCAACGTTCGATGAATGGATTGGCAGACGGGGTCGTGTTGAATGGCCTCCACGTCCTCCTGATCTTACCCCGATGGACTTCTCAGTCTGCGGTATACTAAAAAATGCAGCGTACTCCATGAAGATTCGTGATGTGGAACAATTGAAGGAAGGCATTCAATCTGAACTTGAACACCTACAGTCCCTGAATATTTCGGACATAATTTGTGCTTCAGTGCTTTGAAGATGTCAAATTTGCATAGAAAAGGATGGAGGCCACTTTGAGCATTTCTTGTAGGTCATGAGAACTATGCTATTAACTATCTGTATGCGTTATCTGTATCTGTATCCCTGCTGCACCTCTACAATAAAAGTGCTATTTGCAATTTTGCCAACTTACTTATGGGCCAACCTGTAGTTCTATAAGATTTTGTGTAAAACATTTTTAGTGTTGATGAGATACTGAAGTGTTGTGCAAAAAATAAAATCAATGCCTTCTGTAATTTGTAGTTTAACCAATATAATAATGACTTGAAGAGTAAACTAACTAAATTTGTTCATATAAAATGTAATTTATTTAAAGAATTTACTTTTTCAGAATATACATGGTATTTCTGAAATAAAAATAAAAATTTTGAATGTCAGAGTCATTAACCTGTTATTAAGAGCCATAAACTTAACATCTATGCTATAGAAATTTTTAAAATTTTGTTAAATTGCATTAATATAATATTAAGTTTAGTTTATTGCAAAGTGAGTGTAATGATTTGTGTTATTAATTATAAAAATTAATTTTCATATAAAGACACTACCACTACCAACTATGTATATTGTTCCAGTGTTAGTAAACTACTGTCAATCGTATCACTAATATTAACAATAATTCCTAATAAAGCAATGAACTGAACGTTGTGCCAACTACTTTACACTTTACATTACGTGAAGATTGTCATTGCCGCGCTAGTAGACCGGAGTCTAATGCTGTCGTTTCGGCCCCACCATTGGAGGCCATCTTCAGTATCACTATTTGTAAGGTAAGTGGCACGCTGTTCACCAGTTTGCCACAGTAAGACAGCATTAGACCACGGCCTAATAGCCCGGCAAGTACCGGTAGTCAGAATCTTAGCAGAGTGGAGGCCGGCCGTGAAAGCCTAAGATATCAGATACTTTACATTATGTTCAACACATCGGGACACAAGCGGTAATACTAAATTTCCAATATACCGTTTTAAAAAACTGCAGTAGATCAGGCGTTATACAAGTAAAAGGATAAAAGTCTGTGAACGAATTTACCTTAAAATACTATAGTTAAAAATGTTTAGGTAACCAGATTTTTTTGGTAGTGCAGTTTTTCCCATCGCTCACTTGGTTCTCAATACACCCTTACTTACGATAAATCTAGTTTTGGGTTTGTTACTACGGCTTACCACGGGTTATGGCAGCGGCTTGGTTTAATTAACAAATTGTTTACTTTACGGACGCAGAGGAGAGTAAGGTAATTTAGGAAGAATTAGTAGGCCGGCTCTTAGTTATACCAGTGGTGAATCCAGAGGGGAATCTGATGACTGTTACATTTCTGAGAGGTAATTATAAATTATGGAAAACAATTTAGTTTTCCTTCTGCTGACTGTTCTTAAACTCCGGTCTAGAAATTTTTTTAAATAAAACTACGTTTGTCTAAAAACCATATAAGTTTGCCCCAGTATGGTTCTGTAAATATATGGAGGAGGAGTTTCCCCGAGTCTCCATCCACGTAGATCTCCCGTATTACTGTATGGTACTGCTACTGATTATTATTTTTCTCGTCTTCACTTTAAATTAATTTCTCCCCTTATTCCTTTTGCTTTCTTCTTATTTTCTTTTACCGATCTCTTTCCATTTCTTCTCTTTAGCACCGGAGCAAGTATGCATTTGCTTCAGTTATGAGCACACGTTGAGGTTTAAGGACTGCGTCCCTGAGCTGACATGGTAAGTAGGACAGGGTGAAATTTTATAGTGACCTTGATCTCATTTCAGCAGCAGACCGGAAGACCTATAATTCTAACAGTGTATAAAACAATATGCTTTTGTTTTAGTAGGAAATTGCCTACACACTGCAAACGAGGAGTAGGCATATTTTTAAAATACGGTGTGGATAGCACCAGTGACGCGATCAACGTCAACAGGTGTCCAGCCTTGGGTCTCAGGTCTGTAGTGTTGAGGCCTACGCACTTCGAAACAATTGCCAAATGATTTGCCTTCTTCTAATTCCTGTTCCTACAGAAGTTTTAGTGAATATACTGCCACGTGAAAATTCAATTTAACACCCAATCCATGACCATGAAAATATATAGCGTTTGGTATATATTGTTCAGAACAATTAATGATTCATAATTGTCAACAAAATTTGTACCAATGTTTATAATAAAGGAAGAAGTTTTAATTTATAAGTACAAAAAAACAACGAAAAGTACTTGTTAATGTATAAACATTGTTGATTATGGTCCAAGTCACGTTTTTGATAATAAATTACCTTATTTCAAATCCGTCCTGTGACTTCGTTGCGTTGTTTTTGTTGTTACGCGTTTCGGGAACTATGTCCCATCATCAGACGTATCACTCGGGAAGAGATCGTCAAATATTAAAATTCATAAAAGTACGTTATTTAAACACACGTGTTCGACACGGTGCGCACCGAGTCGAACACGTGTGTTTAAATAATGTACTTTTATGAATTTTAATATTTGACGATCTCTTCCCGAGTGATACGTCTGATGATGGGACATAGTTCCCGAAACGCGTAACAACAAAAACAACGAAACGAAGTCACAGGACGGATTTGAAATAAGGTAATTTATTGTTAATGTCTGCAAAAGTGTTTTATTTCCCAGTTGTTCAATGTTTTAATATAGGATAACTCAACGGACACTATAAAGAACATCCTGTATTCTTGATAAGGCCTCTATATTTTTTTGGTACTTTTAAAGATATTTATTGTGATAGATACGTTAGAAGCTGAAGCGGAAAAAAGAGAACTTTTAAAAATTGTGAAGTAAGTAATATTTCCCAGAAAACGAATACTAGAATAAAAATTACGGAATCTATTATTTTAAATTTTTTCGGAAATGAAGTCGACCAATTTAAAACATATGAAAGTGATAATAACTCCTGCCACACTTAACTAGGCATGTATTAAGAAAAATATGGGAATCGGTAAACAAACTTTTGCTTCTGTTGAAAAAACAAGCTTAAATAACAATCACTTAAATCTTCCTGTCCTAGGGAGTCTTGAAAATCAGAAGAAATGGTTAGAAACCGTAGTTTGAGTGTTCTACACGTAGTTGTCAAAGACTAACAGGTTTTATAAATTTAATTTTGTAAAAGATATGTTTCCAATAGTAATGTTACTAGATTTTATTTGAATGTTTCACTTCTGGTGATTCTGAAAATCTGATCCTTTATAGTAAAGAATCCTGTGTACCCAAAGTTTACCTCTGTTGATGGGGAGTGTTTATTTTACCGGCGTGTTCCAGGTGTCCTTTATTGGGTCAGTTGTAGAATATATTCCTTTATTGGGTCAATTGTAGAACACATTCCTTTATTGGGTCAGTTGTAGAATATATTCCTTTATTGGGTCAATTGTAGAATATATTCCTTTATTGGGTCAGTTGTAGAATATATTCCATTATTGGGTCAGTTGTAGAATATATTCCATTATTGGGTCAATTGTAGAATATATTCCTTTATTGGGTCAGTTGTAGAATATATTCCTTTATTGGGTCAGTTCTAGAATATATTCCTTTATTGGGTCAATTGTAGAATATATTCCTTTATTGGATCAGTTGTAGAATATATTCCTTTATTGGGTCAGTTGTAGAATATACTCCTTTATTGGGTCAGTTGTAGAATATATTCCTTTATTGGGTCAATTGTAGAATATATTCCGCTTGTCCAGTGTTTCAATGGACGTCTCTCAGTTTTTTTCCGTTACCATCCCTTCGTTCAGTGTATTTTCAAATTCACGTGTTCTCTATACTTTGTGTTCCAGCTACAATTCTCGTTCCGTATAGTTTCGAATTGTAATCATACTCTTTTAATACCATACTTATTTAGTATACTTTTGTGTTGTCTTATGCTCATCTGAAGGATTTCAACTCTAATGTTCGCGGTGTTTGCTTTGTCAATTTTATACACATACATGCGTGCGTGTGTGTGTGTGTCTTCCTAGAAGTATGGACATTGGACAAAATTTACAGAGACGCATAGTAATGACTATGATAGACATAACAAGAGATACTCAAATAATATTAAATAGATGTATAACCAATCCAGCGTAGAAGTTATTCGCAGAATTAAGAAAATAAAATAGATATGCACAGGTACCTGCTTAGGGGAGAAGATGGCAGATGGTCACGAAGCTTACTGTATAGTAGGTTAAGGAATCAGTTATACTTGACTTGGCTAAGCAGTGAACTATACAAGAATCCTTTAGAAAGGAAATAACTGGAAAAAGTTTGGAATCCATTCTTTCTCAGCAGCAGGTTGATAAATATACTGCAAGATGACGAATGTGATATCTGCTAGTCTCAATTGTTTTGTTTTGCGGTATCCTACACACATTCTAAACATCATATAGTCCTAAGGAAAACTTATTGTTACAACATCACAGAACAATCTACGTGTTTGTCGAATGTGCCATCTCGATGTAACGCGTGTGGCGTACGTGCTTGTCGACGCATTTTCGAGAGGTTTCTCGATGGCGCCAGCCGCGCGGACTGTGTCAAGGCCGCAGTTAATTACGTAGTTCACAAGAGCGCTGCGCTAAGACGCAATTAGGAACATTCTGGTCAGTGAGAGCAGGTATAAAAAATACATGGCGGCAGCGGCCTTAAGTCAGTATAGCAGCGGTATATTTACAGTTAGGTTCGAGAGTTATTATCGGGCGACATTACTGTGTACGTTCAAGTGGTTATTAGTGAAGTGTTGCGTTTTATAATCGGGCGGTATAATTGTAATACAATTGTGTTTAATATTAGTAACATTTTATTGCATGTGAACAATTTATAGTTGATTTGTTGTAGTAGACTGTGTTGTTATTACGAACTGTTTAACTGTAAAAACTAAAGCTGGCGATCAGTGACTTAATTGGCGTCTTGTGCTTATTTTGTTTTCCACTGTACCTACGACGAGCGAGTAGACCGTCGTAACAGTGGTGTCAGAAGTGGGATAGAACGGTTAACAGTGGATACTTTGTACAAGACGAGTGTAATTCGTAATTAATCGGAAAACAATGGATGCCAGTCAGATGATGGAAAATTTCCAGGCGCTGTTGTTGCAGACAGAGGAACGACGACGACAGGATGCAGAGAAAGCGGAAGAGAGACAGAAAACCCTCTTGCTGGAAGCAGAGGAAAGACGCAGACAGGAGGCGGAAGAAGCAGAAAGACGACAAAAAGAAGAACGAAGACAAGAAAGAGAAGAAGCAGAAAAACGACAGGATGAGAAACGCAGACATGAAGCGGAAGAAGCTGAAACACGACAGGATGAAAAACGCTGTCAGGAAAGAGAAGAACGGAAACGTGAAACAGAAGACATCAAGGAGTTAATACAGGAGCAAAAGCAGACACAAGAACAAACAGATGCAGACTTGGGTGTCCTACGAGGTGAGCTTAATAACCAAGTTACTATAATATCGGAGGTACAAGAATCAATGGCATTAAAAATAGCTGAAGTAGAGAAATCTGTTTCGAGTGTTGAAGAATCGATGTCCACAAAAATATCTGACATAGAAGAAACAAAAATATCTGACATAGAAGAAACCATGTCAAATAAAATATCTGCAGTAGAAATCTCAATGGCAAACATAAGAGAGCAGTTCCTGAAGTTACAACCAAAACAACTTTGTGAACAGACTGTACCAATGATAAAGACGGAGAAAGACACAGATAATAAGTCAGTAGAGAAGGTCACCTTGCCTGCGGTTGGGACAGTTCATGTCAAGGCCCCAACCTTTGATGGAAGCACGCACTGGGCGACGTATTTACGCCAATTCGAAGCTGCTGCATGCGCAAATAATTGGTGTCTTGTACTTATTTTGTTTCCACTGTACCTACGACGATCGAGTAGACCGTCGTAACAGTCAAGGAAAATCTGATTTATTAGTGTGAACAACCCAATACCCTTTATTATACAGATTGTTGTGTTTCAGTAAAACTCGTCTTAGATTCTGAAAAACAAGAGGTTAGTGACCAAAACCAGGAAAACACTTCAGCCAGCTGAGCAGTCGTGTTTACAGTTATTCCATGTAGAGCAACCAGATTTCCTAATTGCTATAACCCTGGTTTTATAAATACTATATAAAATGTATTTACAGTTCTGTATAATCTCACCAAATTGATTGTTAAACCACGCATTTCTCTCTCTAAATATTTTAGTTTTTTTCATTACCATAATTTATTGTTCTTGACGTATACTTTAAAATAAGACTTTCCGTAGTAATTCTGCGTTTCCTCGTCTTTTGGTTTGTTCTTTCCTACTTGGTTAGATTTAAAATACTTTCGAAACAAAAATCCAATTTACCAATGACCAAACTTTGCACAACACATTCAGGTAAAGTCGATATATAAAAAGCCTCTATATTATGGATTCCGCTATCAACAAGTCCGTCGAATTTCATCACAATCTTCTTCATTACTCGAACTAGACCACTGCGGTACTCACAAAGTAAAACGGACTCCGTTTCCCCTGGTTGTCCTGGTTTCTATCATTTTCTCCCAGTTTATGGCTAATAAATTTCACAGGAATTCTTCCTTTCCTATTCTATTCACTTACCAAACACTTTTCTTTTTAAGAAATCCTGTCATTTGTAGCACACACTTCTCCAGGTTTTTTTCTTAATCAGGTCTCTTTGTGTCTAACTGTTCACTCACCTCAGAAACTTCATCTGTATTTATTTCATCTCTCTTTACTTTACCGCCATTTCTCTTTGTGTTTATGTAACTTGTTTATACAGTCGGTTAGAAGAAAATTTTTGTCCGTTTGTGACACGCAATCGTTATAAAAATGATAAGCTAATCTTAAAGATTTAAATACAAATCGACGCATGTGCAGTGTAGTGCAAAACATTCAAAATAAATAACGGACTAAGGCAGAGTAGAGTTATGACCTGATATTGTTCACTGTAATATTGGATGGTATATTTAAAAGCTAAGAAAATATCCATATAGTGCATACTAACTGCTACAAATTACGATCAGCTGGATTATAAGAGTGTGAATTCGCTTATGGCTTGACACGATGAGATTTTGGTGAATACGAACTACAAGAAAATGTGGGTGAAATAGTTAATGAAATAGAATGTGAAGGCAAATGCAACGCGACAACGATACCAATTAAGCATGAAGACAGAAAATCCGGATACCAGCACCAAGTAAGAAACAACAAATGTAGGCCTATCTGTTGGGTTAGTTCTTTCATTCAAGAAAAAAAAGGGAGTAGTTGATGTACACAACCATCTTGCAATAATGGTGAACAATGAGGGAAACATGGAAGATGAAGTAAATGACAGTGGCGGCCCGTGCTTGGGTTGCGTGGTTATACAACCTCCATTAAATCCCGAATTGTATTTTAAATAATAGAATTATGAATAAAACAATAACTAATAATAATGTTTTCAAGCTAAATCATCGTAATTAATCATTTTTCGATTGAAAAAAGCAGAGGATTACTAAAAACCCTACACGATCTTGCCGCAGTGTATGCACCAACTGTGACACGCTTTGTATATGGGGAAATACAATGGAGTAGTGCTCTGGCTGGCTAGACTTGGGTGTTCCTATTACAGCGGTATAGTCTCGCTCGGTGTGATTAGGGACTGCAAACTCCGGTTGTACGTCACGGCGCCACCAGTCTGGTTGTTGGTAAGTTCGAATTTTTTGTGAAGTTTGTTGTTAGTGACAGTCCAATTCATCGTTAAATGTAAATAATAGTACATATAAAGGATTAAGGTGTCATAATGTAAGATATTTATTATATTTAACTGGTAGGACGCAATGAATTCTGTCGAAAACTTAACGAAAACACCGTTCAGTTTACGTCCGATTGAGGACAAAATTTAAATTAAGAGAGTAGGTACGCCTACACAAGTCGTTGCAAGTTTTAATAAAAGTGTAAAATCAGGTAACAGAATATGTAATCGTAAATTTAAAAAAGGTTATACAATAAATATTCGTAGTTACGTGGGTGTGACACTAAAATTGCAGTATTTTGTTTTCCTTGAGTATTTTTTGGAGAGGAGGAGACTTGGGCATTTTCCACTCAGAGAATAAAACAATTTAATTCCATCTAACCCAACTAAAAACCACAAATTTTTCAATCACCAGCCGCCGTTGGTAAATGAAACGGTAGCTTCTGTCATGCGGTATAAACAAAACGTTTATACGGAACAAGGAAGTAAACAGTAAAACGAAAGTGACAGTACAGTTAGCAGATTTTAGACTAATTTTATTTATGGGCGTGAGAGTTGGATATTGTGCAATGTAAAGTACACTTCAAGCAACAGGGATGAAATATTTACAAGTGAGGCAGAGGAGGCAGACTGAACAGAAAACAAGAACACGTTTAGAAGTTTCATCCACAACAAGAAGAACAGAAAACACGTGGTTTGGTCATCCGTTAGTATACCCGATGGAAGGCCAGTGGAATATAAAACAGAAGTAAAATCGAATAAAACATGAAATGGAAAAATAGCAATTATTGTGAATAGAACAGATGGAACATGGACGAAAGATAGAAGATTGGTAAACAATAAGAAACTCTTGGATAAATTCATAAATGAACGTAGGCATTCACAGCTGGTGTTTACATTATCACAATTTTCCGGGCTGTTAGGTTAGGTTAGGTTATTCATGTTTATCACCAGTTGTTTCGTCCGTACTGAATAAATTGGACAATTCTTGGATAAACTGTTCACTTATAACGGATAAGTGTGAGTTATAATTGATTACACGTTACACGGGGAAACATGGGTAGACGAGAAAATTACACACGCGCGCGCGTGCCCACACACACACACACACATACACATGTCGTAGACCTATCATAAACAGTAGACCTACCTTGTAAACTTTTCGAAATAACCAACGTGGTTACCATGTTAGTAAAATAGTTATGGTATACCGCACGAGCATAATGTTCGAAAGCAGACCGGCTCCGTCGAATGATGTAAAACCATTGAAGTCGGCAGGACTCCTGAATATTTTTTAATACTACATCGGTGTTAGTACTACTTAATTCTGTTACAAGATTTAACCCTCCGCGATTAATGTTGACTGCTGTTACAGAGTTTACAACACAATATCCTTATTCCACATGATAGTGTTGTACAGCAAGATATCCGTAGTGTCTTAGTTCCATAGTAGAGTAAGTTACATACAAAATGCGTTACGTCTATACTTCGAGATCTACAGAACAGAAAGAAACCCCGAACCCAGATCTACGAGTCACAACTTTAAGGAGTCGTGTATAATTTTCTTCCACAGTACCAGTGACTACAGAAGAATAACCACTGTCATACGAATAGGAAAATTAAAAAAAAAAATAAGCTTTTCAACACTATCTGTTTTTAAAGATTTCTCAAAAAGTAATTAACCTTAATTCATTAATAGAATTATAAAACTGTCGTATTACTTTATACAAAAATTATTTAATTTATCAGCAGTTATAATTATATTACAAAAATAACTACAAACCGCGCTGTTAGGCCGTGGTCTTTGCTAGTTAACAGCGACATCGTCGATAAGGTTCCGAATCCCACCCTCGAGGATTTTCTTCAGGCCGCAAAAAACGACAAAGTGTTGTAAAACATTTTCATTGCTCTTACCCGAAAAAGATATCAGCTTTCGTTCGGCCAAGATTCGCCGTAAATGTTTTACGACAAACAGGAGCAGGCCTTGTGAGCTTACGACAAATATAATTACGTCAGTTGTCTCCAAATACGTCTCAACATTTGTCATTTGTGTAGCCACACCTATTATGACCTCAAGATAGTTGCACACACGCACACACACACACACACACACACACACACATTTTTATGATTAAACACAAATCAACATATTCCCACCGGTTCTAGTCTACGGTGAAGTTACACAACGCTGTTTCACATATTCTCTTTCGCTAGAACAGTTAAAATACCGGTATGGAGAACCATACATGAGTTCCATGTTCTAAGATTTATATTTAAAATCATTTTCAAAATCAAATATTTCCATAGAAACTACTTCTTTCTACTTCTTGCTTCAGCCTTTACTGTGGTCACTAACGTATAACATCTCACGTTAGCGCGCTCGATTCACTGATGATGGCAGTCGATGGCACTCCTGAAACGTTAGGTTTTGCAGAAAACATTGAACCATGACCAAACACCCCGGGAAGTAATTTTGAACAACAAACTACTTCTTTGTTGCCGTTAACGTAGTATACATATAAAAAATTATCCCCTCCCCCTTCAACTACCCTTTTCATTTATAGATATTTAAAACACCTTTCTACAGTGGATTATTATGACCTTCTTTTCAGAATACTTTATTTATCAAAATTAAGTACTTTACTCTTGTTAAAATATAAAATGTTGCAGTAAACATTTTTTACTCCCCCTTAACCGATCTTCACCAAAATAAATAGGCCTTGAGTCCTCTACAATTGAGGCAAATGTTAAAATTTTTGATTCTGTTTGAATTTAGGGCAGTTATCGTTCGCCATAGAAAACATTCTATACACAGACACACACTTTTCGAAAAATGACTTTTCTTCATGATTAGAGGGTAGTACAATCAGAATCAACCCTTATATCGAACACCGTTTTTTTTTTATTGACATCACCATACTTCCATTTCCTTATGGAACATGGAAGTAAAAACTAAATTCAAAAAATTATGTCCAAACACCGTTTATGAAGGACGCGCATAAACTGTGCAACAAAATTTCCGCCGTGTTCAACCTCATAAATATTTACAGTACGCGCTGCAGGCCCAGGTCGTACGCAAGCTGCATACTTACCCAAGTTGCTTCTCCTTCCCCCCGTTACACTTTCCGTCTCTCTGCTCTCAGTAACACGAGGTTAAAAGCTAACTTCGATTATCTAACGGATTCGAAAGACAGGCAGTCTCACACTCAAGGTTGTTTAACGTTTTACAAATGCACGTAAGATCCGGCCCGCTGCCTTGCCAAAGTTGTTTATAACCATATGTGTTTTGAATTATACATTTTACGATCAATATACGCATGTGAGATTTTAAATTCTTAACGACTTTCAACAGGTTACGATAACATGTAGTCTTCAGTAAGGGTATCCGGGACGTAAATCCCGGAATTACTTTCATCGAAGGCCAAAGCACTGAGAACGCTGGAAGTAGAAATAATAAGTTATCGCAGGAGACCACTTTCTGACCAACTAAGAATTGGGAATGAAAGGGAAGAATGATCCACGCGAGCGCGTGAGAGTGGGGCGCCCATCAATTGCGTCCGGTTTAATCCCTAAATAAAGTGTTTTCTGCTTCCCTGCACAAACCTGTCGACTGCGCTCGCGGTCAGTTTTGCCATCACCTAACTACATAACATTAGTATCAGTGGCGGCTCGTCCATAAGGTTCAATGGTTCAGTGAACCCCCCTAAATAATTTAAACATGTTTAAGGATTTGTTGAGATAATGATTTCATATTTAAACAACAAGATTTGCGGGATTAATCCTGTTGACTGAACAGTAACGGATTCGCGTAATAGGCGAATTGCTCGCTACTATTGCTTGGAGGTGGAAAACAGCTCTCAGCACCTCCTGGACTATGTAGAGGAAGGGAAATCAGTATACGCAAAATTAGATTCAACAGTCGCTAAAGCCGAGTATTAGTGATAGAGACGAATAGTTCCGACAAGGGCCGAACCGCACTGACCGGGAATTTTAACATTTTCATAATATCGCCATTCGCCATTAGTATGGTTTTTACCACATGATTTGCCCGTTTACCATCAGTTTTGTGTCAGATTTCTGTATTTCATTTAGAATGTAATGAAAATGTGGTGAATAAAGTCTTAAAATCAAATAAAATAGTGAAGTAATTGTATTCCGAAAATAAAGTGTGTTTAATGTAGTCATTAAATAATTGTATTAACATTAAAGTGATCGAAGCGTCTATAACCTTCAAAGTGTTTGCTGGTATGTGTTAAGTGTTCAGGTATTTCTTATTTTTGTGTTCAGTTCATTGATTTGATAAAATGAATAGTGTTCAATCTATTTTAAAAACAAATTTTTCTTCTCTCTCTCTCTCTCTCTCTCTCTCTCTCTCTCTCTCTCTCTCTCTTTTTCTATTAAAGATAAATGCAAAATTAAAGAACTCTGTTGGCCGCTTCCCGTTTTAAATTTTAAACAGAAATAATTAACTATCCTTTTATTTTAACCATATATTTTTAGAATAATTTACAAACAGCATAAACACAACTTAATATTAGGCCTACTAAAAGTTGTCAATAGTTATGTCTTCATGTTGAGACCCACCCCGTGTGTTATTTGGAATGGGATAATTGCTCTTATCTTGGTAGAAACATTCAGACATTGAACCCTCAACTGTCAGACCACGAGCCGCCACTGATTAGTATAATAAATTAATATTAATAGCATTATTACAATTAAACACAAGAATAGTAAGCAATAACACTCGGAAGAGAATACGGGAAGTCTAGTTAGTAGTCTGCACGACAAGGCAGCAACGGGCTAGATGTGTGACGTCACTCTTGCAGTTGTCAGGTCTGTTATGTAGTTAGGTGGTGGATTTACACATCCGTGCGCGTACTGCACGCTCTCTGTCTGTCTGCCTCTCTCTTCCCTCTCTCTCCTTAGATACTAATTCGTATTCTTAAGTGCAAGTAATGTTCTTAAGTGTACATAAAAGTTCACGTCTAGAAAGACGCCAAAAACGTTAACGTTATAAGGCTGGAAATAGAGATGCACCAAGAAGACCTGTAGGCCTACGGCAACAATATAGGCTACCTAGAGACTCTGAAGCAGAGACCTCGTGGACCAAGAATCCACAACCATGAACCCAGTGAATATCTATGCCGAAGAAGTATTTCTAATAGTATAAAGAGAAAAGCAACAGACTATTTCAACGAACGTAACAGCGTGCTTAGAATCAACAAATTCAGACGAACATACATTTCCTGTAAAATTAAAAAAAAATAAATAAAAGAAAAGAGTAAAAAAATAATAAAACCAAATAAAAACAATACAAAACTAACAAAAATGGAAATTTAACCAAACCAATAAACAATATAAATAAATAAAAAAATGCGTTCAATCTTGAACGACTCAAGACTGTTAACTCAGCCTAAGGGGGCACAGTCAATGTTCTATACCCACTTGGGTAATACCTGGTAGACGCGCAGGATGAACACCCTTCTAATTTAGCGGGAGTGGCCAAGTTCTACCAGGGACCTCGTTCTGTGGAGTACAGCACAGTCCACTGCCCAGAGATACGGGACTCTAGCATTATATTCGTAAGGCAACAAACAGGGTTTTTACCATTATGATGTCTCGTTTCTGTCGTCTTTTGTGATACTCATTCGTTTTTTTTTTTTTTTTAGATTGGTTCAATTGTTACACAAATAGCCTACGTAAAACCAGTAAAATTTTGTATTAGGCCTATAGTGAAACGGATGGAACCACCTGGAATAGCCGAGAGCGTCCACGACCGTCCTCCGCCTAGTGTGGCAGTGTTCAAGAACGTTCCAGAGGAAGCATTTTTTACTCCTTCTGTCTATTCCACCGATTACCCACCGATTACCTGTCTATTCCATCCTTCATCACTCGACCCCTGTTATACTTTCTCTTGCCAAACGCACTCTCGTCTATTTCCACTGTTTCACCAACACCACCAATTTTTGTACTATTCTCCAGCAACCACACAGTTAATATTTTCCGAAACTCGGAAATTAATTTTCTGATCGTTTTCGCATTTAATTCGGTTTGTTTTGTCATTATAGAAATCGGATATTTAAGAATCCACGCAAATAAAATGCACAACAAAGATTCTGGTGGAATCCGTGCTATGCCAAAAAACGTATTGGCTCGCAGATTCTTTTTTGATCTTTTTTGATTATTATTATTATTATTAGTGGTATTAGTAGTAGTAGTAAATAACTGTATTATTATTATTATTATTATTATATAATATAATATAATTGTTGCACTGTTATGAATATGTAATAATAAAATTAATGTTTTCGAAACAACTAAAGTTGCATGCGACAAAATAAAATGCCACTTAATCCTCTGAACGGGGCCGTGGCAACGGGTCTACTGTAAAACCCTCTTAACAATAGACACCTTTTTAGTGGCCAAAAATTACCTTTCTTGAAGTGAAGGGGACAAGCAGGTACGCGGCCCCGTTCAGTACCGACAACCCGCGAAGTGTTGTGTTATAATTTGTGCGGGATTCTTTATAGTTGACATTATTATTGCGTGAGGACAATTTTTTGCTTGAATTGTTGTAAGAGACTATCTTGTCGATTACAAATTATTAATTGTGATAATTAAAGCTGGTTATTAGTGATTTCGTTGGTGTCTTGAATTTTGTTTTCCACTGTACCATACGACGATCAGTATAGAGTATTTGTATTTTTTCACATGCAAGCAATAAACTTTGGATATAGTGGACGTCGTAACTTAAAAAGACTAGTTTATGCGGTACAAGTAATACGGTTAATCTGTTAACAAGTTTGGCGAGTGCGCAAAAGCGCGCGAACGCATGCAGGCGTGCATGTATAAGGAGAACTGAAATTTTCCCGTTTAACAAGCGCAATTAGTGTCATCAGAAAGGTAGAGGATTTTCCCCGGCGCAATCGACGAGCCATCTGAGAGAGAGAGAGAGAGAGAGAGAGAGAGAGAGAGAGAGAGAGAGAGAGAGAGAGAGAGAGAGAGAGAGAGAGAGAGAGAGAGAGAAATAATCAAAGTAGTAGTTAGTAGTAGTAGTAGTGGTAGTTGTTGATTTTTTGTTTGTTTTTTGTTATTTTGTTGTTTGTTGTTATCACGTTGGAACAATAATAATATAAATAAATCAATAATAAGTAGTCAAGGTCCCATTTGTTTACGTGACCTGACACGTCTTCAGAGGTGAAGGTAAAGTGAAAAAAGTAATAACCATGAAGATTGAAGGAAAAAAGAGATCCCGAGGACGTTTCCACAAACACGATGCCGTCCATGGGACATAATTGGGAATTAAAACTGAACGGAGAGATGTGTATGTGTGTGCGTTGTTGCTCGTGCCAATTAAAGGCGAAGATGTGGCACCACAATTGTGTGCCGCCACAACTGGGATGCCCCGAAATCAGAGGACAAACAGACGATTTTTATCCAGAGTGTTGCTCTGAAACGGCAGTATTATGTTTAGAAAAGAACATCGTTCCAAAAAAAAAAAAAAGAGGTTACGTTAAATAAGTTGTCAAATTGCACTAATCCCCGTTCCAGGTTTAATTTACAGCGTTGGCTCTTATGGGAGCTGTCGCGCTCTGTCTCACCCATGTGTTTCTCCTATACGTCTGTCCTTTTCTGTCGTGCCAATGTTGCCATTCGTACTAAATGTGAAGCTGAAGTACAAATTTTAATCTGTACAAAAAAGCACAAAAGCACAAAAAATTCGAATCTGTATAGTGAGGGCACCTTTTACGTTACACCCTGGTGTGTATGCGTGCGCGCGCGCGTGTGTAATCCTATAGTATATAGTATAAATTTTATATTTCTTTTAACGTCACGTATTTTGTACAGATGTTGCACATTGTACAATATTTTGCACGTTTACAAATCACAATTATTATTTTAGATAATTGCTTTTCCTGTAATACAAATGTTTCGTCCTTGCTTAGTTACATGATATTTTATATTGATTGTCTACACCGCTTACTCATTGAATAATATAAACACACTTCCAATTTTATTTATTTTTTTTTTTTAGGTTGTTCAAGACCTGATGATCTCAGAGATGACGAAAAGCTTTGTCTGAACAAAAAATTGTAGCAGTTTAGCAACTTCATAAAAGAAATAGTAAGGATGGCTGCTAATTCAAATAATACGAAGAATTAACGTCATGTTATTTTTATACATAGAACTGAGTGATACTGATCACGTAACTGTTAACACTTAAGTATTTACATCATAAGTAAAACACTAATAAAACTGTACAATAATGTGTAGTCGTTCAGTGATAAAATTCACTCCATGTAGCAGTAAATCGACGTCGCTGTTCGGGAGAAACACATTTCGAACGCCTTCAATGCGCCGAATACGCATTTCCACACACGACACCTGGCAACAGTGTAGCCCATAATGCTGTACATTAAATCTGGGACGGCCATTAGATACAAACAGACAGTGACTTTCAGTTTTCCTAATGTTTAAGTTGTCTCGTCATAATTAAACAGAATTCATAATACAATTATAATTAATACGTTTTTAAGTTATAAACTTATGTTAATACTGTGTGAGGCTTTCACGGCCGCGGCTTCAATGTTATGAGAACTTCGGCTGCCGGCCTGTAAGGCGGTGGTCCAAGGTTGTTTGGTGCAAATGTTTCGGCCGTGCATTTGACGGCTATCTTAACTGCGAAACATTTGTCAGTGTTTTGCAGCCCTCTGCACTGAAGATGGCCGTCGAAGGCACGGCCGAAACGTTGGCACCAAACAAACTTGGACACAAGCCCGGCAGCCGAAGTTCTCATAATATTATGTTAATACTGTTTGTGCTGTTTAATGTTGAGTTATAGTTTACTTCGTGATTAAAACTTCACTTAATATTATTTATACATTATCGTTGAAAACATATGACACTATAAATATTTTTAAAATATATTTGTAAACACTACAACAGTGTAATAGACACCGTTATTCGAAAATCTATTCCAGTTTCTCAAAGATTATCGATAACTTTGATAGCCTGGCATCTTTTGTTTTTGTCCATATAATCCTTAGATTTGAGTTTCCATAATTGTGGGAAATCTCGATACAATGAAGTAAATTGTATTAAAAATTGCTTTTCAGTCACATTACGCGCCGAAACATCTGATTGCGCGCGGTCCGTCATGTCGATTCTGATAACAAACTGTTTGACAAACGCTAGCGTAAACCTTCAAATTTGTTTGTCAAATCTGCCGTCAATCAAAATTTCTCTCAGACACGTCAAGCACGGTTTTTATTTGACAAACACGTCAAACAAAGCCGCATACCGCCAAATAATTTGACAAACACATGAAATTTGACAAATTGTTTGCTCGTTTACCAGGGCCTTAAGAATTAAGAATGAAGGGGAAATAAAAAAATCATAATATAAGAGTAATATTTCGAAAAGTGTCAAATTCAGGCTTTTCTTCGGACAAAAGTTTTCTTCGCTTACCCCTGTGTGAGTGTGTATGTGTGTGTGTGTGTGAGAGAGAGAGAGAGAGAGAGAGAGAGAGAGAGAGAGAGAGAGAGAGAGAGAGAATAATCTTGTAAAGAGAATATAACTTAATTTTGATTTTGTGACTTGATATTATGTGATCAAGATTTTTTTTATTGCATTGATACGATAATGTCAGAATTTTAGTAATTTATTAGCTGTTTTAATTTCAATAGTTCACTATTAACATACTGTATGTGTGTGTGAGTGGTTAGGGCGAGTGGGGTGGAGAGGGAGGGAG
The DNA here is from genome assembly GCA_034769895.1 of Magicicada septendecula. NCBI lineage: Eukaryota > Metazoa > Arthropoda > Insecta > Hemiptera > Cicadidae > Magicicada > Magicicada septendecula. The sequence goes on along the minus strand of CM068370.1, from coordinate 41,333,777 downwards.
GGCAAAGCGGCGACATTGACTGACTGGCTATCACTTTCATTGTTGTGTCTGAAAACGTGCCGATTATTCCGTGGCAAGGGACAAGAAATGAGTAACGGGACTTGACGTCGCCATCTCGGTCCGCTCTTCCACGCTGTCTGCCGTCGGTGTAATTACAGTATACAATCCCCGCCTCGCGCACTGTTGTCTCATAACATTCAGTTCCCGTCCGGTCTACTGCGTTGCAGAACTATTTTACTACTTATACTAGGGTTACCATCAGGCCCGGCTCCAGGCAGGGGCGAACCGTGCCACCGCCCAGGGCGGCAGATTCCGGGATGTTAAGTTTTGAAATTGAGGGAAAAAATAAAATTATTTACTTAATTTCATCACAATTGTAAGATTGTAAAAATTACTTTATGTATAAAGTCAGCGGAGTTTAACGAAGAGTCGAAAACTCGTGAACGAGAGAACGTAAACCTGACTTTTTCGAAGCTCAAACTTATTAAAGCTTGAGTTTATTATCTTAACTCATTATCTTATTAACTTATTATCTTAAACTTATTATCGCCTATCTCAGATCGAGTATGTCCGAGACTCGCCTGAGTGGTCTGGCGACTATATCTATAGAACATCAGTTAGCTGAATCACTTGATTACAACGAAGTCATAAAGGAGTTTGCCACTGCAAAAGCTAGACGAGTATATTTTAACTAAGGTATATGATACATTACTTTTGGTATATTTCAATCATAATGAATTTTAGTTAGTATTTAATTTTAAGTCATCCCATAGGCGTACATTTTTATTCTCTCACGATTCCTTGTATTGTCTCTACAATTTTTATCGTAGCCGTTCGCCGCATCGTAAATGCGAGAAAGTTCTAAATACAACAATGCAAACATTCCTAGTCGTCATTTGAAGCCAATCGCCGTATTTTTAGAGTAGGTCTTGTGTGCGTGAATGTGTTCAGAGTTAAAACAGGGAGGGGGCGGCACCCATAAATACCGCACAGGGCGCCAGGGGCCTGGCCTCGTTACCATACGTCCTCTTTTTCCCAGCCACGTCCTCTTTTTTTTAGTGTTAAAAACCTGTCCGGGAGGATTTTTCAACAAACAGGGAAATGTCCTCTTTTTTCGTAAAAATTGAAAAATATAGTCACGCGCAAGACAGCTCCCAGCGGCGCCGCTCAGAAATGTACCATTGGCGTCATATGTTGCTTGCCTACAGCTCTTACCCGCGTATTCTGCAATTCTAATAGGCGTCTACATTCGTGAGTTTTTAAGGTTATTGATAGTTCTGAATTCAGTTGCTATTTTCGTGGACATTCTGAGTATAGTTAGTGGTAGTTATAAGTTGTAGGCAAGTAGAATTTATTATTATTAATATGCCAAAACGAAAGTCCAACATCATCTTGTTATTCAGAACTTTTGAAAATTGTTGAGTATCCTTATTTTTATTCCATTCCGAGTAACAACTCTATTACAGATCGGGTATTTTCTCTGATCAGTTCACAGTGGACCAAAGACAGAAATAGGTCAATGGTAGAAAATGTTAAAGGTATAATTTGTGTACGGTACAACTTTAAAAGTCTTTCATGTGTTCAGTTCTATGATTATTTATTAGAAAATTAAAAGCTTTTGATGGGAATTGGTTCATCTGATACATACCAATGCCACCACAAAGACACAGTTGAACATTTAGACTCTGAATCCGATTCAGACTTATTACTATTAAACTTATTATAGCTATAATTAAAAATAAATATAGCAAATATTCTTTTCCTATGTAAGTTCCGGTTCTAACTAATAGTTTTAAGTTTTGTTTCTAAACACTTTCTTGTTGTATCACAAAAATTAAATTGTACATTGTATAAACTCTGTAAAAATGCTTAACTTAATCATGAATACCTGCTTATCCATAATGTTTTTACTGAAAATTTTTTTTTGGATCCGTAAAGTAACGATCATGCTGTTAAATTTTCAGATTGTCCTCTTTTTTCACCTAGGTCATATGGTAACCCTAACATAAACCTGCCAGCCGATACCGGTACGTATAGAAGTAAATCCGGCCCTATGTAGACACATGACATACTACACTGTATCCGTTCTTAGCTTAATCCTGATGTAAACAAACCCACGTGGCACATCTGAAACGCTATCGGTCAGGGCCGTTGACATTGTTCGCACAGTAATCTGTTACGCGCATGTGCAGACTGTGTGTACAGTCATGTGAGAGTTGTCATTACTGCGACAAGTGGTTTTAATTACGTTTAATCATCTTTATGAATACACAGTAGAACTTTATCGCTGCTAGCAAAATGAACGTAAATGTAAAACGTTTTTAGTAAATGATATTGACGAAAAATCGGGGCACACTGTTTTAATACTTCCTCCTTATCACTGTATTCTGAGTGTCGGTGAATAAATATGAACCAAGTTGAAAGGATATGTTGCCCGTCACAACACAACATATAGCCTAAGCTGCACGATGTAAAACAACCGATAGAGAAGACGGTAAATGAAATAACGACGGACAATTGGAGTCGTTGTGTATTATGTATTCAAGGAAGAAGATAAAGGAATTGGGCCAAATTGCAGACGCCGTCGTGGACAATCTTATCATTCACACTGCTGACTCAAGTGATGATTCAAGTTCCGACACAGATATGAAAGGCATTGAATTACTCTCTGACGGTAGCTGATAATATACAGTACGCTGGCAATTATCACAGTTTCTACTTTTGCTTTAAATGTAGGCCTACTTTATTTTTTTCTTGCGATATGCAAACAGTGAATAAAAGAAAGACATTCTTATTCACTCCATCTTATAAAATATGTCATTGTCCTCTGACACAGTCACACAAATATTACGTTGGTCGGAAAAAATTATGGCAATTTACTTCTGTTTATACAGTAAAAACATTATATGTACCCTGTCTGTACTGGTTCTGTCAGATTGACATGCCTCTGATTCAAGTTTCAGATGTGCCACGCCTGTTTGTTTACATCAGGATTAAGCTGAGAACGGAAAGAGTATACGTATTTACTCCAAGCTGAGTGGTAGCAGTTTATATCCAACTCGACTAAATTTGGTATCAAAATGTACTGTCTGACGGCGTGTCTTTATTATACACATAAACGCAGCTACAAAGTGTACTTAAATAAAGTACAAAACTTGGAATGACAACAATTTTTCATTATATCCTAATATAATTGATTTCAACGCAGTTGTTCCATTAAAAACGCAGATTTTTGCGCCAGAAAACACGTTTTCGGCTGAGGAACATGCCACGTATTTACCGGTTTCTTCAGTTTGTAGTAACCTACAAGATGAAGCAAAGCCGCGAACACACAGGCAACATCACGTTGTTGTGGAATAACGTTTGAACGCCTCAAACTTGGCACGTGCGTCCGTACTTGTACCGTACAGAACCCCATTTTTTTTAAGATTTATCGCTCCAAAAATAGTGGGTGAAGGCAAGAATGTGGTGGTCAAAATTGTGAAAAAATCGCAAAATCCCACGTAGGGTATCAAATTAAATGAAATTTAAACAACAATCTGAATATAGTATTTATTATTGACAAATTCAAAATATTTGGACGGCGGGGCCTAAAAAGTGGGAGAAAATTCTGATAATAAAATCGCAAAAAACATGTCGGGTATCAAATTAAAGAGAATTTGTAATAACATCTAAATATAGTGTCAAGTTTTTGAAATTTTAAAATTTCAAGCCAAAAAAGAGATAAAAAAATTTGAAAACAAAATGTGAAAATCCAGCAGGGTGTCAGACTAAAAGGAATTGCAACCCGAATCTTTTATTGTATGATTGTGTGCTCTACAGTTGATATATTCCTAAAGAAATAGTAGAGAAATCGCAACTTTTGTAATTTTTCCTATAATTGAAAAATTATCTAATATCGGAATTTATGTAATAATAAATTTACTTCGTGCAGAAAAAAAACAAATTTCTCGCGAATATTAAAAATGTGCCAACATTCTTGCTAACGTATATTGGTCGAATAGAGAGGGTTAGAAAATTTTAGTATCTAGGGGAAATAATTCAAGAGAATAGTTTAGAAAAATCTGCTATAGAAGAAAGGATTCATAAGATGGAAAGGGCATATGGTAAAACTAAAGATATTTACAATATAAAGTGCATATCTAAAAATGCGAAACTAAGGCATTACAGTACAGTAGTGAAGCCAGAATGCCTATATGCTAGTGAATGTCTAGCATTGAATTATAATTTAGACAAACTAGAAATATTGGAAAGACGAATTATTTGGAAAATATTAGGCCCACGAAAAACTTCAGAGGTTGGAAATTAATAAGTAATGATGAAATATATCAGAATATAGAAAATATAACAGAAACAATGAGAAAAAAAGAAAATTATTTTATCCCCCTGTTTACTTCAGCTACCATATATCCCTGTGTGCCGGGGTTTGAATTTTCCCAGCGTGATATGAACGTTTGGTGCCGTCAAAGCGCGTGGCCACTGGGCGACAGCTAACATGATTATTAAGGCCGTGTCTGTGGCATGGCGACGCGATCCAGTAAGCAAGCCAACAGTAACAGTTGATGCGTTCCTGGCCGGAGGTTATCTTAGACAATTCGAAACAAGTTGAATTTCTGTACCATGTGGGAATGCAGAATACGTAGTCCTTTCTCATTTCTTCTCCAACCTTCTGACAGAGTGCTTGTGGTGTGACGGCAGGGCGAAGTACGTGTTCAGCTTTCAATATGACTTCGTAGAATTCTAAAGCGTCTTAGGCGAGAATTAATTATTTTATTCAAGGTTAAACTCGATGTTAAATTAATAATGGGTTATGTGTGTTGCGTTTGTGTATGTGTGTGATCCACACATGTGTGTGTGATCGTTGTACACAAACAACGAACAACAAAAAAAGGGAATCACACGTTACTTCCGGTCTACTTTGCATTTAACCATAAATGAATTTAAAAGTAAATGTTACCATTATACAGTAACGGTTCATTATCTTATTACTTATTATCAAAAAATTAATAAGAGCAACTAGAGTGTAAAAAAGAATAACTGTGGCAGTGCGGGTAGTGTGTGTGTTCCGAGGCGAGAGAGTGTAGGGGGTAGCTGTGTTTTCTGACGGCCAACTACAAATAAAAAATGTTACAGGGTCCCCGTACAGCCGGGAGAGAGGGAAATGCGGAGATGGTGACATCTACAACAGTCACCATCTGCAGAGCAGTGCACCCGGATGCTCCCCAACGCCATCAGGCCCTGAACCACTTCTCCTGCAACACACTACGGTGTTATTAATTATGCAAATTATATTGCATAGATTAATTACTCATCAATTATTAATCTTGGAGATAATGATTGATTAATTTTATTACCTTTGATCTACTAGAATTGGCTTTCCACTGCCCCTCGTTGGGAAGCCGTATACGACGTTAATAATTATGCAAATTTATTGCGTAATTAATTAATTCAATTATAAACTTATTTTGTGTTTATGAAGGTGATATCGATACGAAATTTGTCGTATCTTTAGAGTTAATGATGTGTTGATTTTATTGCTTTCATGTATATACTGTTATTTCATTGTATTAATTTTATTGCATAAATTAATTGAATTATCCCTTTAATTAGGTCGTGATCAAAGTGTATCTAACCCCAAGTTTGGATGGTCATATACAATATTATTAATGCCATGTGTTGGGCTGCCATATACAATGTTAACAAATTTATTCCTTTAAATAGTTGCATGAATTAAATTAGAGTTAATTTATAATTCACAATCAAACTTGTTACACATGAAATTGCTTCTGACTTTGACTGTCCACTAAGCTTCTAGTCTGTGTATCTTGGTAAGTAATTTAAATTGATAATTATGTTAAATTGAATCATGAATTATAGATTCTGTTTAGTGAAAAGTTAAGTTGTGAGTCAGGTTTTACACAAATCAATAGAATACGAACTAATCCATTCTAAATTACGTTTATTAAAATCGTATTTCATCCTTATTAATGACATAACATAATCGTATAATAAGAGCACTTACAAATCTTCTAAAAGATAACAAAATTCTATACCACATTTAAATAATTGAAAGAACAAATTTAAATAATTAAGTGAACAATCAAATATAGACACTTCTTCGTGCGTAATGACGTTACTAGCTACTAATGTGGTGTGCTCATAATTTGTATTAAGTAGTTTTATGTCAAAACACATTAAACATTTATATGCTTGAAATAATCATACACTAACAATACACATATTAAACATATACATAGTTAAAATCCTGTTCCTGCAACAGACACATCAAAACACATACATAGTTACAATAAATATATATTGTATAAAAACTCTGAGTGGTATATTTATGTATGGCGTGTTGTTTTATTCTGCCACACGTTGGATGCGTCACTTTGTACAGATCCGTTTGTGGGGTGTTTAATTATGTGTCACCCGTTCTTGTACTCGTATCGTAAATATGTGTGACGAGCGTTTTTTAATTCGCTCGTTGCGTTCTTAGTATAGTATAAGCGTGTAATTGTGGGTATTAATCAGTTAAGTTACTTCTGTGAATGTTATTCGTATATAGCGAGTCGGGTTGTACTTTTTCTTAATACTTACGGGCAAACCGTATCTCTCGGCGTTCAATTTGAATCTTACCGCCTCGTCACCTGATTGGCTCACGCCGTCTTGCAGTGTCGACTTCGCTAACTGTGGTGTTTTGGTGTTTTCAGTTTAATAATTCTATAATACTTTAATATATATATTACTTTATTTTATACGAATCAAACATACAGCGTTGAAGAACAATAAGATTTATTAAACCCTTTCAAATTCAGTTATTCAATAGTACATAAATTTATATTGATGCCGGCTTTTACAATTGCTCAGTTGGTATGCTCAGTCGTTTGTAGAGATGCCAGTATGGCGGATATTGTTTATGTTTACAATGATTATTTGTCACAAGGCGTGTTAAAGTCCTTTTGACTACAGAAGTTGGATTATCGGTTAAAATGCACAAAATTATAATATTTCTTAAAACTAGGTACACAATATTTAATACATTAATACATACAAGTAAGTTATCGGCAATGAGAATTAGAATAGTGTTTGGATAGAATTTTGACAGCAAGCTATGTTCATTAATAATTTATTATAAATCAGTTTCAAAGGTCATTAATTGATTAAGTTTTATTAATAGTGGTATTTTAATTACCTTCAGTTCTTGTTCAAAATTGTGATCAGTGAAGTGAAAATTTTAACTCGTTATTATGGATAAAGGGGAATTCGTTTTGAAGTGAAATTATTAGTTTATACTCATCGGGTTCTCGTTTTGGCTTCTTCGATGTTCGTCTACTTCTTCCGGATAGGTTTAGTCGTCTTCTCTTCCTCGGATGTTCCTCAATTCCCGTTCAGATGGTTTTCAATAAAGTTCGGCTTCCCTCTTGTTCCGTAGTCGTTCGTATTCTCAGGTTGAAGTAGGTCGATCCTCTTCTTCCTTCGGGATGAGTCGTCTGTTACGTTCCTTCGAAGTCTTCTTATTTTTTACTGTTATTTTTATGTTGTGAATATTTTAATACTGGTTAATTCATCAGGTGTTATATGGAATGCTTTTACAATACTTCTTCCTTCTTGGTTTTATTAAAATTTACGTTTTTATAGTTAAATTCGGATTGAGAGCTCCATACATCCGCCCTCCGCGTCGGTCAATAATGGATTAATTAGAATTCCAACGGTTTTTTGGTAATAAATTTCAGTTGCTATGGTTACCTATTAAATTATGCTAATTCTCATTGGTCGTTATTTTATGTCATTGTTATATTCTAACGTTTTATTTTGGTTAAAATTTATAAAATATCTTCAAATTAAGATTTCTTTCTTATATTAGCAGTTATGTTAATTACATGAATACCATTGTTCTTATTTTTTGTTAAGGATTATTTTGATACCCCTCATGGTTACTTTTGAGTAGTTAATCACATTTTCGTTATTTTCTTATTTATATTTCTTATATATTTAATCTAAAACTGGATGTTATTTATACATTTTTGTATTAGGTATACCTACTTAACTGTTTAAACATTTGGTATATTCTGATTAATACTGGGCTATTGTTTTGCTTTTAAATTTACAAAGTTCCTTCATTAATGTTAGGCCTAGAGCCTAGGCTTCTCCATACTACTATTTAACATTCTTTGTAACTTATTAACTTTATATATGGTACATTAAAACAATTTTTTAATAGAAACAAATAATAAAACATTGGTGACACTAGCCACATCACTTATCATAAGAATAAACATTTTCATGCCAGGTTCAAGCCTGAAATTAAACTTCTAACTAATTTTCTGTTTTTTACTACTATCTGGTTTAACTTATAATTTATTACATTATATGGTTTTTTAAACAATAACAAAACTCTTATAATACTACTGTTAAACTGTACCTTACACAATATACTTTACTCACTAATTCCTTCACTAGAATATAGTGTCTATCTTCCTTATTTACCATTCATTCTAATGACTTAATTTTTATCTTATTTTATAATTCTTACTAACTATTACTTAAACTAATCACAGTACAATTAGTTCATCTTACTGGCTAACATAAAGTTTATCACAGGTTGCTTAGATATTTTAATACAGTCTACATTTAAAATACCTTTTTCTGTTCACCCACTACACTTTTTCCTTCATAGAAGGTTTTTTTATATATTCACTTTCACTTTTTTTATAACATGCTATACCTGGCATGTCACCACTTATTTATATTGATACACTCTTTATTCCACTCACTTGATATTATTCACTATGTTGTCTAATTATTTTAACATCATCGTGCGGTTATTGGTTATGAGTAATTAATTTATTTTCCATTCCCTTTGATCACTTTTGATTATTAACTATGGCCTTTATTTGCCTCAGAGTATGGTTTACTGGTTTTGACTATGTTTATCACTATTCATTTGGGTATGTTTATTTTTAACTCCCTACCTTATATTTATAAGTACATTTTCTTCATTCATATAATATGCATAATATTACTATCTTATTTGTTATTATTAACATAGGTACATCTCATTTATGCCCTAACTATTTTAGTGCATTTGTTTACATACATTTTGTAGTCATAATTTGGGGATTACAATGTTCGTTATTATTTTCTTGATTACATCTGGTTTCTAGTTCCTTCTTCCTTGTTCCATAGTTTTCCTTGTGTTCATCCAATCTATTGGGTCAAGTCATCGTCAGTTTATTAGTCATTTGTCATTTTGTAATTTGGTTGTTAATCTCTGAGTTATAAGTTTCTTGACCTTTCTTCTTGTCTTCAGCTTTTTTGTTTTATTATTAATTATCAATGTATTTTCACTATCTTATGTCATGTTACAATATTAACAAGAATACATGTACAATATTCTATAACATAATAATCCCTACCTATGGATTCGTATCTGTCTGACTCATATTTATAAAATTTCTCAGGTGGTTTGGTTCTAAGTGTCAGGTCAGTGGTATTTGGTAAATTAATAATTATAATAAGAGATTAATTTTGTACGTTACTCGTTCTGCCGTGATGTATCGCTCCCATGGTGTATCCATGCGGGTCCCTTCGTTGATGGTTGATGTTAATCCATATATCACTCGCGATTGACACTTCCGATTTCCATATGTACATCGTTCGAGAACACTCGTTCGCACACCGCGATAGTCACTTTGAGCTTTCGAGATTATCACAATATAAGTTGCGGCATTGCAGTTGGAATCGGTCGACTATGCTTATTCGCGTGAGTCTATTTACGCGGTTCACAGTTTGATACCGTATGCACCTAATAGTTTTTCATCTTGCACGTTCACTCTTTTGCGGCGCCTAGATTGTTTTCAAGTTCATTAGGCAATTATTCACACGGCTACTACTTGACTTAACTACGAAACAGTGTAGTATCACTACTTTTATGTAATGGTTCAAGAATGTCACTGCAAAATGTTAGTACCTTTATGACGGTGTATTACATGGAATTTATAAAGGTCGTTATCCGCGCTTCATCGCGAACACTACCGTCCCGTTTTGGTGTTCTAAGTCTTATTCACCCACTTCCATTTAGTCGGAACAAAGTCTTTATCGTCTCTACAGAAATACGTTATAACTGATATACTGCGCTAAGTTTTATAAGCTGAGCTATTATAAAACTTAGATAAAATTCGAATAGACTGATCTAAAATTGGAATGAACTGAGTTAAGAATTTTAGTAAACTGAGAGCGCGTCTCCTCGCGTATACAGTTTTTATTTCTTTCGATATTCCCACTCTTGTGACTCCGATGATCGCTTCAACTTCCCACCAAATCATTTCTGATAGGATTATTCCATGGACCTCTCTGTGTCCTCTCGTCTCCAGTCTGTATTTCTGGCGAATTCTCCACCCAGTGCCGTTTGGAGAGGGATGTTCTTACACGAGATTCGCTCTCTGGTCTCCGGCTCCTGCCAGAACCATCCCCTTCAGTAGTTCCCTTCGGAATTCTCGTTCCTCATTGGCTGGTTGGCTTTCTCAACTCGAGTTTGACGTAGTCCACGTGGACTCGACGAGTCGCTGTCTTACGTCCGTTGCCCTGTTCTTGGAATCAGTGTTAAGGCCTTGTTTCAAATCACATCTGCTACTTTTGGTGTAGCGTGTCGAATTCCCTTATTGTTGAGACGCTGACGACTTCCTTCGATAACTTACGGGTGGCATAACATCTGTGCACTCCACAAGCGTCACTCAGTCGCCTGTCCCATTGTCTGTGCATCAACTATTGTCTTACTAGAAGTCGCACACATGGTTTTGAACAATACTCTCACCGTTGGCTTTGTGTTTTTCTCGTTACTGGACAGATGTAAGGGTAGTCTTCCTTTGTTCTAATTGTGGAGTCAAGCATTCCCACGCATGGTCCAGTTCGTTGCAACATGTGCCGTACAGCTCATTGTTCGTAAATGGTTTTTACGACGTCTTAACGGGAAGGAAAGGTTTGTTCCTTTTCGTCACCCACCCTCGAACAAAACTAACATGTGTCACTTTTGACGGGCTCTAATTGCTGGTGTACTTCTCTCGCAATACCCAAAAATTCAAAAAAAAATCTCGAAATAATAATCACATTACAACACCAAGGGACAGCTGCCCAGAATGGGATAAGCTGGAGCTTCGGAACTCTTCACGAACCATCACCAACACTCATCGCCACGGCTCTACCTGGTATCATTCCAGTTCTTCAAAGTACAGGTGGGAGCCTTCCAATCACTAAACACTCAACAACTCCACCCGTTTTTTTTTTTTTTTTTAATCAAGAGTAATTGACGTTATATATAAATGTAAAGACATGCTCTACACAAGGGGTATCCGAAGCCCAGGTGTTTCAAAAATTAATATTGTAACTAACTTTTGTAAATTTAAATTATGTTGAAAAATGAAGCATACTAGAACTCATTTTTGAAGGATTTAAATCAACATGTTATATAAAAAGAAAGAAAAACACTAATAAAAAGTTGTTAATGGTTACATGAGTGTTTTATTGCAAGTCCTGTCACTCGGGGCTCCAGCACATTTTTCGCTCCGTCTAGGCCAAGCGGTCTAGTTTTTAAATTTTACGTAATGGCCAAAGTGGCCGTTACACCTGTTTATACAGTACTACTTACTAATATTTCTATTTTTTCTGATTTATTTCCGTGTCAGTAACATCGTTTTCTTTCTTTATTTCCAAGACATTTATTTTGTTTCCAACATTTTCATGTTCTTTTTCTTTAACTTTCCTTTTCTTTCCTTTTCCTTATCTTTTTCCTGCTGTTTTGATTTCCTTGTTATTGTTATTTGAAATTCCAGTTTAAGCATAAATATTTTACTAATTGTTGTCGATTAATTTTTACACCTGAATCATTTCCTACTCCTCCGGGCAGCGTCTGTACAGCATGCTTAATATGGTAACAGGCACAGGAAGAAGTAAGCCAGACATGGTATGCTGTTTCGTTGTGCTGGATCGTGACAAACAGGTTATATAAGTTGAGAGGGAGCGTTAAGGTAAGACGATAGCATTCGGTGAAGCCGAGCGAGCTTCCGTTATGACATCCAAGCGACCAGCTTCACTGAACACCTGTTGTACTGTACTGTACTGATCCCAATGACACAACTGGTTCTACCGAGGAATCCGCATTGCATACATAACACATAGCACTCGTTTTATTTGCAAAACAAACACCGAATACCATCATTACAGTACGGTTTGCGACGTTCTCCAACATTTCACGATTCCGGTCTGCAACTACTTTGATCGTTTCATCGGTCATCCTCGAGATCCTCGCCTTCATTTTACTGTCGCTTGATCTATGTGGTCTCTCTGCGGCCTCGGATTCCCAATTTAATAGCATTTTGTTTTCGAAGTCAACTTTTTTTATTATTATTATTGAATTTAACATGTTAAAACTGGCCTGTAAGATCAACCATCAACTTATCTCTAATACCTCTTAATACTAACTAAATACATATCAGCCAAATTAAGTCCAATGACATCCTTTAGTTAGTTCTGAAGTCAACGTTCGTCCATTTATTTTACGTGTCTACGTTATGTTATTTTATTCTCACGTAGCCATCCGCGGCCGGTGTCCGTTATGTTTCTGAAGTCTTCTTCCGGTATGGGTCACGTCAAAAATGTCTTCTATGACAACGTTTCACTCATATTACAATGAGTGTCCTCAGGTCTAAGTGACGATGAGGCTGGCAAGCGAACTCAGTAATGTAGGGTAGGACCACCCACTGCTACATTGTAATATGAGCGAAACGTTCTCACACAACACAAAACATTTTTGACGCTGTCCATACCGGAAGAAAACTTCAAAAACATAACTATGATACTTGTTTACGCCGAGTTTATGATGCATTTTAATAATCACTAGTTACACCTTCTCTCAAAGCCTACTACATTTGAAATTCGAAATTATTTTGTACATTCTGATTTTATACATACTCTTAGAGATGTGTCTTTACACGCTGATAAGTGTCTTCAATCACTAGTTACACCTTTTCTCAAAGCCTACTACATTTGAAATTCGAAATTATTTTGTACATTCTGATTTTATACATACTCTTAGAGATGTGTCTTTACACGCTGATAAGTGTCTTCAATCACTAGTTACACCTTTTCTCAAAGCCTACTACATTTGAAATTCGAAATTATTTTGTACATTCTGATTTTATACATACTCTTAGAGTCGTGTCTTTACACGCTGATAACTGTCTTCAAATCTGTCTCATCCAAACTCGTGTAATTTTTCATCTTTTCTTCTTTGATACAGGCCGCTCACCGACGTTGCTTGGAGGTGCAATTTGAAGCTTTGAAGTTCCAAATCTTGCACGACGAAAAAAATCTTGTGTCCTTTCTATCGCTACTTCAAGTAACTTATGATCGGTGCCACCTTCTGTCCCTCTTTTAACGCTGAACATCCGGTACTCTAATTGTGTGTTATTTCTTATGATGGTGTAGTCTATTATAGGTTTCAGGAATCTTGTTTCCTGTATCGACGTGAATTTGAAGTATCTTCTTGTGACGATAAAAGTAATTTGTTATTCTCGGATTATTAAATTCACATAGTCCCATGAGCATTTCTTCAATTTTTATTGAAGTCTTCTTCAAATATCCACACCGTTTTAATCATTTTCTTTTTTTATCCGTTCTTCCACTACAGTTTCCTCTACAATTATTTATATAATTATATAATTACCTTATTATCCACTCTAGTGATACAAAGTTTCGTCAGTTATGACAAAGTTTCTACCTCAGTTCTGTGGTGAATTGGCTCACACTTTGCCAAACGTTTGAAGTTGGAGGCAGTTGAGACTACGATACTTCAGTCTCTACCTCAGTACTGTGGTGAATTGGCTCACACTTTGCCAAACGTTTGAAGTTGGAGGCAGTTGAGACTACGATACCTCAGTCTCTACCTCAGTACTGTGGTGAATTGGCTCACACTTTGCCAAACGTTTGAAGTTGGAGGCAGCTGAGACTACGATACCTCAGTCTCTACCTCAGTACTGTGGTGAATTGGCTCACACTTTGCCAAACGTTTGAAGTTGGAGGCAGTTGAGACTACGATACCTCAGTCTCTACCTCAGTACTGTGGTGAATTGGCTCACACTTTGCCAAACGATTGAAGTTGGAGGCAGCTGAGACTACGATACCTCAGTCTCTACCTCAGTACTGTGGTGAATTGGCTCACACTTTGCCAAACGTTTGAAGTTGGAGGCAGTTGAGACTACGATACCTCAGTCTCTACCTCAGTACTGTGGTGAATTGGCTCACACTTTGCCAAACGTTTGAAGTCGGAGGCAGTTGAGACTACGATACCTCAGTCTCTACCTCAGTACTGTGGTGAATTGGCTCACACTTTGCCAAACGTTTCTTGACTCTGGGGCTGAAACGTCTGTCCACAACAACAGTCGACCGCGGCCTAACAGCCCGGCTAGTTATAACAATTTTAACGTTCGACGAAGGTCATACAAGTTTATATATTATACCTATAATACGGAACGTAAGTGGAAGACTTCAAGATGCATTACAAAGTTGAGATTAGGGGGGCAAAACGCATCATTTAGATACGTCGACGAAGATGTGCTTTGGCGTCCCCGTGTGCAGTACACACTTTGTACACCCTCTTATGGCAGCCCTGAATGCATTTCTTACTTGTTATAAGACAGTGAGCTGTAGTAATCGTTTAGAGCAGCAGTCGACAACCCTGCGCCCGTTTGACGCGCCCGCGAACTAATTTGTAACTTTATTTTTTTTTAACAAAGGAACGCACCCGCATTGTACCTGCTTCGAGTATTGTATTATAAAATAGTACAACCATTTACCGAACCGCGCCACGTCTTCCCCCAATACGCTTGTCGAGCTTGTCGTCCAGACCCTGTAAACACCTTTCTCCCCAAAGCAGAAACTTGATTTTTTTCAAGTTTTACATTTCTGTGCACCTTATAAAAATAAATAGTGTTATTGTGGTAAGTTCTTTAATTTATTTTTATTAAAATGTTTTCCTGATTAACCTTTTTTTCCGTTCAAAGTTTTGTCAGTTTTAACGTGCGCGTGCATGAAGACAAATTGTTAATGACCTACTCCTAATGTGAAAAATTTTCACAAATCTATATGGAAAACACTGCAAACCTTTTTTTTGATTCAGTGTTCCGCGTCGCTAAATATAAGAGGAAGGGTATTATAAAGCGACAGTTAATGTTTGTAACGTCCGGCTATTGAACTACACGCCTTTCTATTTTCCATTGATGGGGTGGGGGAGGTCTGCGCCCTTCGAACTGGTCCTCAGTTACATATGCGCCCCCATAAATTCAAAGGTTGCCTATGACTGGTTTAGACTGTACGCGATTACTCCGTTCTAAAGTTCTGTACGCCTCCATTGTTTACAGCTGCTCCAATCCCTTGTCTGTAGTCACAGCGGCACTGGATACATTTCGCGAGGCCCGCGACGGGAGAACGCCGCGCCACCCGGTGGACTTTCACTGCGCGCCTCTCTTTGTGTTTCACAAACGTAGTACGCAACACTGATTTAGGCGGACAAAGTAAACCATGTCAATGACTCTTCATTCACACACACACACACACACACTATGCATTATTCATGCCCGCGTCTCTGACACACGTCATTCGACATAAATTTGAATTGCGATCAGATGATGTTCATCACTGTAACTTGCGCGACGTCTGTATCACATCTGACAGACAGTGCTGAAAGAGTCATAAGTGTTTATCTTTCCTCGCCGAGTACCAACTGAGGTTTTTCTATAAAGAATAGGCTGTTATAATCTGGCTAGAAACATGATACATTTAAGCGGGGTTATCTACTCACGTGTTCACAGGGGGTAATTAACGCTCGTCAAATGCTAAATGTCGTTTAGCTTTACGGACGTTTTAAATTGAGAACAGGGAAAGATAAGTTATAAACTCCAATAGTGTGAGCAGTATGACAGGACTGTAATATTAAAACGCCAGTGACGATAATAGTATTTGCCATAAGTACTAGATCGAGCTAGATCCTTTCCGAAATTTGGTGCCAGAAGGCAGGGGAAGAGTGGAACTTGTATGAAAGAAGTTCGAAGGCCAAAAGTTCCAGTGGCTTTATGAGAAAGAGTTTATGAGAAAATCGTGTCTAGTAGTAGAGCCTCTTTTAGAAATTACCCATTTACGCGTGTCAGTCAGAACTTAACTGTTTAACATTGTTGAAACAATAAAGACGGGCTGTAAGGCCGTGGTCGATTGCTTAAAATATTGTTACTAGACGTTTCGGCCACACATCCGGAGGGAATCTTTAGTGGAGAAAGGCGACAAGCCGAACGCATCTCACTGTTGAAGAGTAAGCGATGTTCTAACACTGAGAACGAGGATTAGATGTGAAGAGCACATCACAAATTTATCGAAATTTGTTGTTCGTTGTTTGCTGTTGACAATTAACTTTAGAGACGCTATTGGTTAGAATTGCCAAGTTCTAAAGTATAATTCTAATTCACAGCAATTTGGAAAGCTGGAGGATATTGTGTGCCCTTTCTACAGGTGCCCTAATCTTATGTTTAACATAATTTCGCATTTACAACATTAACAACATCTTAAAACAAACCTAAAGAAAAGCCGAAAACTTCGATACTGTAGTACATAGTACCACTGGAGGCATTTAATACCATTGATCTCGGGTGACTGGGCACCAGACCTCACGTGTTACCAGATAAAGATGAAGCGACGTCGTCCTCTCTTCAGCCAAGACCGTACTGCATGCTCAGAGCAGTATTGAACTGGACTGGAAGATCGACAAACATTCCTGATACAGGGCAGTAGTATTTGCCAGTACCAAGCTAAGGCGAGTAGGAAGTGATCCTAAACACGTTTAATCTTGGGCTATTGCGGGAGGCAATTAAGCCTTGATACCTAGCTGTGATACTTCAGGATGAGTTCGGCCAGGATTCGTAAGCCTGGAAAGATTTAAAGACGGCCTATGATCAGTATTGAGCTTCATGGGTAACCAGGTAATTTAACGATAAGAACACACCTTATTAGAGTCGTATTATGATCGATAGTAACTACATAATTTCATATTAGTCAGTCGTTTTACACTGGCATACAAAAAGTGGTTTGACTTGTACAGACTCCTTGAAACCGCAGTATTGAACCAACGTTTTAAGCCGGTCATTAGTTCTGGTCTGCTAGCCACAACTAGACGGTACTTCGTTATTTTGCGTCCTTTGTTCTGAATTCTCTTGGATTCTGTAGATTTTTTTATAAACGGTATTTACGTCTTATAGAATTGTATGCGAAGGCAGCAAAACTTCTATAATCATTCTGCATTTGAAAGTACCTTTCGAGCTTTCTCTGCGAACATTTTTTGTGTGTGCAATGATTGCTCATTTTTGTTTTACAAAGAGGGAAAGAATCTACCTCTTTTCTCCAAGTGATGGAAACGTTATATTAAAAGAGTTGGTTACGATTTGGTTGTAGCTTCACATTTAAGAACTGATTTAAAATACTTACAGATAATAATAACACAGATACTACAAATAGAATTATCACTGTTCCACACCACTATAAAAAAATTATTTATTAATTGATAGAAATTAATTTTTCTATAGTGGTGTGCAACAGTGATAATTCTGTTTGTGATTATAACCACAAACACAACTTTCTTAATTAAAACACAGATATTAGAAGCATAAATATGAAATAAATGGGCAACATTTAAATTCAAAAGTAACAAGTTAAAGAAAATTATAAAATTGTTAAAAAAATTACGGCTATTAAAACAGTGTTCACAACAAACAACAACAATAAACAAAAAATGTAAATGACTCAGACAACAAGAATTACTCAAAGTTAAAAAACAGTTACAGCTCATATATCAACTTTACAAAATCAAATGCAAAGATTGCGACAAATTTATATCGGCTAGACAAAAAGGTAATTTAAAGTACGCTATTCTGAACACTTACAGCATACAAAAATTACGAATCTAATTTAATATCACATGCTGTCAATGCAGAACTTTAATTCTCACATACATAAATATGTACCATAAAAAGGCGATATACAGAAACTTTGCGAAAACCTATAGCCTATTGTAGGTGCAGTTAGTTTAAATAATAAAAATTACTATAAAATAGTAAATCATAGGAAAATAAACTGTAAATTATTGTATATGTTTAGAAGGCAAATGCGATGCTAATATATGATATAATTCAGATATATAAGGCACAAAACTACACTTCAAGGAGAACAGGAAATATTACCCTACAACACTGCAATGATGAAATTTAGTTGCTCAATGATTAGATTACTCATCAAAGAGATTGAACAAATAAAATAATATTGAATAATTATGAGAAATCCTAATAAGATATTCAATTAAGATATTAAAGTCAACAGAAAGACACTCATAAAGCAAAATTAACTGTATCGAAATTAATCACAGCAATGCAGAACTCAACCAACACAACAATGGAATAGAAACCAACACAGTGGAATAGCAACCATCACAACAATGGGATAGCAATCAACACAACAATGAAATAACAATTAAAACAACAAAGGAATAGAAACCAACACAATAATCGAATAGCAACCGACACAACAATGGTATAGAAATCAACACAATGGAATAGCAACCAACACAATGGAATAGAAATCAACCCAACAACGGAATAGCAACCAACACAATGGAGTAGAAACCAACATAACAATGGAATAGAAACCAACACGACAATGGAATATAAACCAACACAACAATGGAATAGCAACCAACACAACAATGGTATAGCAATGAACACAATGGAATAGCAACCAACATAATGGAATAGAAACCAACACAATGGAATAACAACCAACACAATGGAATATCAACCAACACAACAACGGAATAGTAACCAACACAATAGAATAGCAACTAACACAACAATGGAATAGAAACCAACAAAATGGAATAGAAACCAACACAACAATGGGATATCAATTAACACAACAATGGAATAGAAACCAACATAACAACGGGATAGCAACAAACACCGTTATCCTGATAGTACTATTAAACGCGCGCGCGCGCGCGCGCGTGTGTATACACATACTTCTTTATATAGTGTAAAAAAGGCTTTAATGAATCGGATTACCCTTAGAAAATTAAGAAGGTAGATTACCATTTAACTACGTCGTTAAATTGAAATCAGTCATGATAAGTTTTGATAAGATTGAATTTACCTGAGACAAGCCAGAGTTTATAATTTATTAATAAGGATTTTTTATATGGATGCTGGAATATTAATTTTAAATAATTCCTGTATTATTTGTTGTAGTTTTTACTTGTATGCTGATTTGTAAAATTAAGATTAAGGGATAAATTTGATAGATGATTTGGTTTATATCGTTAAGAATTATGTTTTGTTTCTTTAGTTGCATAAGGCTTATTTGTAGTAAATTTAAAACCATCACATTGCTTCTTCATATATTTTGTTTGTTCTCTTGCTTTGGAGCAGACTCACCAACCGGCATATACTAGAATATGTGGTTGGTTGGTTTAATTTCTCACTCGATTTGTAATAACAGTGTGTATTTCTTTATGCAAATAATAATTATTACAACTTTGTCGTGTTTACTTGCTAAACTGCAACTTGCCATGTTCTGGACGAGCCCTTTCAGTGTCTCCACCATCATGAGGTCCTAAACCACGACCTAAATAAACCAGTTTAGGTCGTGGTTTAGGACTTGATAATGGCGAAGACACTGAAAGTCCTCGTCGGGAACATGACAAGTAGCAGTTTAGCAAGTAAACACGACAAAATTTAAATTACAGAGATTGTGATTTCATATAATTATAGAGAAATCAAATAACAAGATGAATCAAAATTATTACATATCTAATTATATTATTTGGTGTAAAACGTTCGGTAGGTTTCATGGATACCACTGACATTTCTATTGATCGTAATACGGGGTAAATACGTAATAGGATTACGTATTAGGTAGATATCAGATTGTAATATTATATTAGCCTTATCTGTAGATTGAAAACGATTTCAACAGCAAAGACAACAAAGTGTGCTTATCACTGCTGAAATTACGACGAGGACTGACGATATAATATCGTGTGATTACTGCTCGTCGGTTTGCGAGTGATGCAGCTGCACGCTACGATACGATAGCTTTGTTATGTCCGGTTGTGTCACACAGGTAGGCCGTCCCACGCAGGATCTACGCTGCAGTCGCGCCCATTTGTGTGTTTACAATATAGGTTACCCTACTACACCATTGTATGACAAACTGGGTTTTGGACTACATATTTATGCACGAGCGAGTGTGTGTGTAAGGAAGTATAGGACTCTCCTTACAAGGAAAAGAAAATATACGCTATTTGGAGAACATTCTAGCGAAGATCTCTAGGAGCGAAGTAAAATTTAAAACAAGAAGTATCTTAGCTACAGACACCTATAATAAGAAAATGAGACTATTTGCAACCAGCGTAGATCTTGAAATGAGAAAGAGACTGCAGGACGCTTGTGTAGAGCGTTTGTGTTATTTGAATGTAAAACGTAGACTATGGAAAAGATAAAGGCGTATAGGATTGATGTTTTTGTAACGTGAGTGTAAAAAAAAAAAATGAAAAGACTGAGATGGGTGTGAGTGTGAACAGTGCCGTATTTACCACTAGGTCGACTAGGCCGTAGCCTAGGGCCGCGGGCTCAAAGGGAGCCGCAAGCTACAGATATTTTTGTTTAACAGAAGTATTTTTATAAAAGTAGGAGGCACTTTAATTTATTTAAGTATGATTTTTTGAAATTAAATGATCGATTTTGTCAATAATACAAGTGGAAGACAGTTCTTATTTAAGTATTGCGCGCTTATTTTTAAGACGTTAAGGCGCTCAGTTGGAAACAATAATTGTAATTATTACAAAAACTCAAAAACTAGACCAATTTTTTTAAAACTACGCCAGTTTCTAAAGATAGCCCTGCAGTTAAATGTGTATCAGAAACTGACTTCAATCAGACCATTAATAAGCCCGTGGATAATTTAAACATTGAAAGGAATCAAAATAATTATAAAGTATCGCTTGTATTGTAGGCTTTAATTTATTAGGTCTGAATACATGGGGTACTTTAACGTCAGATCTGACTGATTATATTATAAGATACCTACCCAAACATTTTTCAAACGTCAAGGACTGCGATTTTTCTAAATCTAAAGGTGAATACGCATACAAAGTAAGAGTAGCGAAAGAGCATATGTTATTTACTCTTTTGCAAAACGAGGAGTTAAAAAAATGAGAGAGGCTTATGTACTCTAATTCTAAGGGCTGTTTCTATTGTGTTCCCTGTAAGCTGTTCCAGCCATCCGAAAATGAGAACTCGTTTTCTAAGAATGATTGGAAAAATAGCAGTCGGCTTTCTGAACATGAAAAGGGTGTAGAACATAGATTGAATATAAAAGCATTTGCCATAAGAGCTAATGTTATCGGAAAAACTGATTCTGCCTTACACGAGGACTATGTGGGGGGGGGGCTTAGAAAACTTGGCCTAGGACCTCAAAAATCTTAAATCCGCCACTGAGTGTGAGTGTGATAGGGCGTGACGGTTTGGTGAAAAGATAAAGCTTTTCACACAACATATCTTTTCGTTCCCTCCAAATCTTTGTAGATGGCATTGGAGATATCCGGCATAGGTGAAAAACACGTGGAAAGAATTCCAGTGGGATATAGTCCTGAACTATAAGGGTGTGGGTAGAAAGTGTTTGAAGATCTAAGAAGAGACAGGAAGATATTATTTGCGGAATTCGAGAAAATCACTAAAATACTTAAACCCTGAAGACAAATGAATGAGATACAAAATAATAATAATCTTCGTCTTCATGGATTAAACCAAAAATGGTTTGTTCCGCTCAATCAAATAGGCAAAGATTAGAGCTGGTCACTCCAGCGCTTCCTCGGACGTCCCACATCTCTCCGTCCCCTCGGCTTATAGGTCGAGAGTTGCTTGGGGATGCGGCAGTCATACATTCGGCAAAGACGTTCCCACCAATTCAGCCGATACTGGCCGATCCAGTCGAATATACTCATAATATTCAGTTCCTGCCGTACAGCTGTGTTCCTTCTATGATCATGGAGAGTAAATCATATTGGAGTATGATCCTGCCATGTGCCTGAGAAATCTCATTTCAGCCGCTTGGATGCGACTGGCCTGGCCTTTCGTTAAAGTCCAATTCTCAGAATCATAAAGAAGTGTAGCAAGAGCCATCACCTTGTAGAATTTTAGGCGTGTTTCTTTGCTTCCTGACTTAAGAGTTCGCTAATGGTCCCGCACATAAGGTTGAACTTATTCACAACGTCGTTGCATGCACTATAAGACACACTGTAGCCTAGGTATTCAAAATTGCTAACTTGTTCCAGGACAATAGAAAATAATAAGAAGAAAATTCAATTATTCTTACCGCTAAACGCTGGGCTGCCACTTAGATCTTTAAATCGTGGCTATGAAAATAAAGTTCACGTCAAAATTAAAACTTGGAAGATGCTTAATTCTTTCGATTACTAAGAACGTTACCAACGTGATGTCCGCTCAACTTCATTCATATCCGTATCTCTTTCGTCAACAACAATTCTCTACTCTGCAATCGAATCACATGCAACCTTTGCTATCGCGAGTCGCCCGACGATCTCCGTTAATAAAAACCGAACAACAATAGGTAACGGTTCTCGAACCGAAGACCGTACGTAATTAACGCAACAAACGGATGTGTTTAACCTGAAACTTTTAGTTTCGTCGATTGCGTCGTACCTTGTAATATTTGATTGACGACGCTTTTGTAATTCTTTCGCCCGCGGGGTCAATCTAATTACAGAGTTCAAGATACGCTGTAAACTGACAAACTCGATTACAAAACGATTCTGCGGCTGTTGACTGTTCAACATCGATTCGTCGGGTGCGTGAACACGAAGCGGCGATTGCATTCGTTTGACTCTGTCGCACGACCTTGTCGATACTTAATCGGATATCGAATCATACATTTGATAGATTTATTTCTACTTATCTGACTTTATATCTTTGAGATTATTCGTTTTCCTGTCGGTAAATGTTGGTCTACCCAATTGTGTTTTATTAAACTCCTGTCATGCATTGATTGTGAAATATAATATACGTCAATGACTTTACTCGAATTTTAATTTGCTGTAAAACTATTTATTTAATTTTAACTTACACTAAATTTTGAAAAATACTGTAAAATCCCTTGTAAATTATCGTTTAATATTTCACTTTATATTAATAATTTTACTAATATAATTAATTATAATTTTTACTAATACAATAATTAATTACTAATTAGGTCAATAGTAATTTTAGTACTATGGAAATATCATTGTGCTGGAATTGGAACTCAAGTGAGAGACCGAATATTAGGTCTATAGGCTACATCGATTGTTTCCCTGATAACAGGTTATTCTGGCTCAGGATGCCTACAACCTAGGTTTCGTAATCAGTTCTTCTTTTAAATATCAATTCATTAAATAACGTTTTGTTTTATTTTAATTTACACTAAATTGTATCGTCTGCTCTATACTAAAATCCCATATGTTCTTTGAGATTACGTTATCTAAATTAGTTGTACTATAGTAACTGAGATTTTGGGATAACCTCGTTCGTATTACCTGGTACAAAAACGGACGAAACGGTGTGTTACAGAGGAGACGTATTATAGCGTATAACAAGAAGAAGGGAAAACTGAATAAAGAAGGGGTTGAATAAGCACCAGTCGGTTTTGGGGGAAATAGGATTACGTTCGTGAATTATGTACGTATATGATTTTACTTGTTCAGTTCGTCTCGCAGTTCAATCTCACAATTGTTTCCTGTCTACTTGTCTCTTTTGTGCAAGTGGCCATGGGCCGTGTAGTTTACATGTAAACCACGGTACGTGTATAAAGTGTTGGTAAATGATCGCATCAATGACCCCTCTCTATATTCTGTTGCCCATATTTCTAATTCTACAACTCGAAATTAATCTCTTTTCTTGCAAAATGATCCTTTTTCTTCATCTTGTTATTTGAATTAACAGTCTCCGTAATTCCAACTCCGTCGTGGTTACTTGCTAAACTGCTGTCTGTCAAGCTCCGGACGAGACCTTTCACCATTATCAAGTCCTAAACCACGACCTAGTTTTACTAGGTCCCCTTCAGCGAAAAAGTGGATATTTCTATATGTCAACTATACTGCAAAACAACCTTTCCATCGTTTCTTGACTAATGTATCTAGACCAATGGTTCCCAAAATGGGGTCCGCGGACACTTTTAAGAAAAATTAGAATATACCGTAATTTTCTCAGATTTTTTATGCTTTAAAATATAAATTTTAGAATCTTAAAACAATTAGTAGAAGATTCCAGTATTTTTGATTTGGGTTCAAACTAATTGTAATTGTAAAAGTAATTTCAAACTAATGGCTTAATCACGTCTTTAATTCGTGTAGCAGATCTGTTTGTCATCCGAACTGACTAGACCTCTCTCTTACACTACAAAAAGAAGATTCATTGGCAGAACAATCAACTTACAGTTCATCAAAATTACAGTTTTCGCAATTACAGCTAGCTGACTTCTGGTTATATGTAATGACTGACCATCTGAGCTTGCAAAGAAAGCTTCGAAGCGTTTAACTGTGTTTCCCTCTACTTGTTAGTGTGAAACCGTATTATCCCTGCTCACGTACTTGAAGTCAAAGTTAAGAAATAAACTTGATGTCGAGAGTGACTTAATATTAAAATTATCAGACACTAAACCCAATATTGCAGAGCTAATTGTTCAAAAGCAGCTTCATTGTTCACATTAAATTATGTTTGATATAATTAATAATTTTAATTAAAATATTTTGTATCTTATTTACTGTTTGTTTTATTTCAGAACTAAGATGGGGTACGTGAATTTTAAAATAATTGTGGGGTCTGCTGACTGGAAAGTTTGGGAAGCACTGTTCTAGACCAATCCACGCGCAGACGTATATTCCGTTTCCCCAGTGCTACGGTGCCCAATATCCTCACCAAACGTTTGACACTTTGTCCAGTAACTGAGCCACGAGCATTTAAATTGATAAAACTTTATTCTCGCGTATTCTATGAAACCAAATTATACGTATGGTAACTTTTGTATACAAATAAATCTAACTGGCAGTCAAATCTATCACAAAACTTTTTAGCCGAAAATACGATTTACACGACGGCACGCCGAGGGATAAAGAAAAAATGGAAATGTCAAAAATTGTTTTAATGTGTCAGTAAAAATGGAGTCATAACATTTAATTTAATAATTAAGTTAATTAGTTACGTGAGTAAGAAGATTTTTAATTGTGGTATGTTATGCCCGTTTTGCAAGTACGAAATTATTCCATTCCTCAAGACTGGAGGAATTGGAGGACCCCATCAATAGTCAGGCAGAGATTTGAGTATCTGAGGCAACTTGTTGAGGTTGTATGACGTAGGTATTTGGGATTTGGCTCAGAACAGGAGGAGCTGGACGACCACCTGTTGGTTTATTTTTAAAGGTAAGTTGCTGGATAATTAGTAATGCAGTATGTAACTAACCTTTACGGCTTTAAATAGAATATGGTACATAGAACGGCATTTAACCACTGGTGTATATAAAAGCCTATGATAACATACCAATATCAAAACTATGGGAAGTGCTTCAAAATACCAACATCAATCATACCCTCGTAAAGGCTGTCCAAAACTTATACAATAACATGAAATCTGCAGTGAAATTAGGAAATAAAATATCAGAACCCTTTACAGTCAACAAAGGTCTTCGACAAGGATGCTGCATTTCAACACTTTTTAAAATATATGTCGCCAAAGATTTAACAACCTAGAAAAAGAAATTCAGTGGAATGGGCATCCAAATCGACGATGACACCTGTCTATATACACTTCAGTTTGCAGACGATCAAGTAATATGCGCAAATGACAAAGATGTTTAGAATACATAGCACGCAAGCTGAAGGAAGAACACGGAAAATGGGGACTGCAGATGAATGTGGAAAAAACACAATATTTGTGTATAGGAGAGGACACGACCGACATAGTATTGGAAAGCGGTGAAATTGTAGCAAAATGTGAGAATTACAAATATCTGGGAATAAATTTTAACAAGGAATGTCAGACGATACAGAAATAAAGTGTAGAGAAGACAAAGCAAGAACAATAATTAAGTCTCTAAATGGAATACTTTGGAGCACCAAAATAGGAAAACAAAGGAAAATGAGAATATACAACACACTGATCAAGAGCACATTAGTATATGGGTCTGAGACATGGAGAATGAAAGAACGTCTGAAAAGAAAGATAGAAGCCACAGAAATGGACGCCTTAAGGAGAATATGTAGAACATCAAAATTAGACTGGGTCAGAAACGAAACAATTAAGCAATAAATGAATATAAAAGAAACTGTTTTAGAACACATAGATAAAAAACAACTAATTTGGTATGGGCACGTGCAGAGAATGGGAGAGGAGAGGTCGCCAAAGAGAGTGATGAAATGGATACCACAGGAAAACAGAAAAAGGGGAAGGACGAAAGTAACATGGATACAGGGTGTAAGGAGATCAATGAGTGTACGAGGTCTAACCGAAGAAAACTGCAACGACAGGAGGTATTGGCAACTAGGCATCGTACAACGTCGCAGGACGTTTTAACCCGAATAAAAAAAAAGTAATTACATAAACGGACATCCCCTCCCCCCAAAGTTTCTTTACAGTATAATACTTTACAATATAATGTAGACAATATTTTATTGTACAGTTTTATTAATTACTCGTAGAATTTTAACACATCAATATACAATACCCTAACTAGTAACAATTACTTACGGTGTAGCGTGTGTCATGTCTCTATTGGCAAACGGATTGTAAAAATCCGGATCTGTTTTGCTCGGCTTAATCTTTTCATCTCCCGTTAGTTTTAACCTGAAAACATTCAAAACAAAACATTTAAATTGCTGATACAAATATAAACTATTATATTACTTATTAAAATTAAATTATCCACATTTGAACTAACGTTAATTGGCACGCGGGACATGGGGTCATTCTCAGACGTTTAGAGGGACGTTTTGCAGATAGAATGACAAATGTAGTAGAGCAGACCATCACTTTGCCGGCTAACATTCGCTTCGGCAAAATTTCACCTGTGGTTTGAGTCGCCGGAATGACAGGTCTTCAAACAATTCGAAATCAACAGAAGAAATAGGAGATTTGTCTGTTATAAGGATAGGTCTTGTGTCTAATTTTTCGAATGTTGAAATTGAAGGTTTCAAATCGTTTGAAGTTCAGAACGAGTAATTGGGAACAACGCATCTTGTTCAACATCGCGTCAATACTGGAGACATCATCATCGATCAGCCAGCACCTTCGAATCTGGAATTAGCTAAGTTGTGAATGGGGAGTCGTTCAGTCTTTCGACTCGTTTGTACCCTCCCCGTATATACCCGTGGTGCGTGTCTTACGGAGTCTCTCACAGGTATATGGGACCTTCAGTTTAACGCCGGATCCGAACGGCATAGTTGGGGAGGGTTTGTACTAGGCAGTATACTTCTCGCTAGTTTGTCATTGCCTTGCGAGGGAGCGGTCGTATCTAAACCAGATGGCCCCGGGTGGGAATCGAACCCGCGCCGACAGCGTAGCAGCGTCACACGCTAGCCGCTCCAATGATAATGATATTGATAATACATTTATTTCTGTCTCAGTTTCTGTACATAGTTCCGAATTGCAGGCAAAGCAAATCGCACTGTTGTTTTACATTAATTGCAGCAGTAAAAAAAGAATAACAAACTCTGTTTAAATGAAACTATGCAAACCACATACAGTACATCTAAAAAAGCTACAAGTATACAGACTTTGAGACACATTACAAACATATGTTGGAAACATTGTTTGCCGGACTGTTAGGCCGTGGTCTATTGTTTGTGTGGACAGACTTTTCGGCCCCACCATCGGAGGCCATCTTCAGTATCGGAAACTATTGTCACGGTGTCCTCTAATTTACCGCAGCGGTGAGGTAGAGACTATGTGTTTTTGCCTAAGACGACCCACTTATATAAACTGTCATACCAGCACGATCTAAGCTTGAAAGCAGCACCAACCAATCAGCACCAAGTGCCAATCAGATAGTACTTGATGCTGCTTTCCAACTTAGATCGTGCTGGTATGAAAGTTTATGCAATTGGGCCTTCTTAGGTAAAAACACTGTTTTATTGTCGCTCCATTTCCTTTTTTTAAAAACAAACTCAGCCGTTGCCAATCGCTCCGCGGTTCAGCACCACATTAACAGCCTCCATCCCTCCACGTAGGAGGGCACATGACTACTCATGAAGTTAGACGCATCGGGTTTAGGCGGACACTGCTATAGACCCGCCAGCCTTTCCTCAACAGTCAATGCATGAATTACCCCCCACTTTCAAGTATAGCTAAGTTATCTAGAGAGAAGAGAGGGGCTACGACGCTATAACGTCCACTGTCTCACTTCCATATTATCCCCCTCTCTGTCACACACATCCTTCCGTTGTTCTGGCCAGTCATGTTGCAGCCGATGTTCACGCTATGAAACACTGCACAAAACTGTTCTGCGCATGTGCGAAGTGAATGAAAATTTTGTTAGCCTCGCAACGAGGCAGGGTTTGTCTACTGCGCATCGATACTCTAGTGTTCAATTTACATTGTCCTGCCTCTACCATTAGGGCACGTCCTGCTTACCTGCTCCACGATTGGTTTTGGTCTTGGTAAAAATACATAGTCTCTAGGGTGAATTGGAGGACACCACGCCAATTGTTTCCGACTCTGAAGATGGCCTCCGATGGTGGGGCCGAAACGTCTGTCCACACAAACAATAGACCACGGCCTAACAGTCCGCAAACAATGTTTCCAACTATATTGAAGCCGGGCGTGAAAGCCTTAGGAACTCTATAGTTACATACAGTGATTGATTTCTAAAATTATAGGTGCCGGAACGCACCAATTCAAAAGTTGTACAGACACAAATATAGGCCTACTTAGATTTTATATTAGCGTATAAGTTTACATCATGTTATTACAAAGGAGATCTACATTCTTAAAGCTCTATAAAACATGTAACATACGTAAAAATTTGTATCTAAAAATGTAATAAAGTTTTCTGATATTTCTAAAAAACTTCATCGTCAGGTTAGCCGCACGACAATCGAAAGCATGTTACTCATGATGGCGTCATCCCGTAGCCTCAATCAAACTCTAAGTTATGGTTTCGGTGGTTCGAACATTTTTAAAAAGTTTCCATCGTTTCATCATTGTGTCATCATATTGTTTGTTTCTTGACCTTTCCTTACTCTTTGTTTTGAATGCCGTATGATTGCCAGAAATCAGCCCTCTTACATTCACTTGAAGTTACTGCTACTGATTCAATAGCATATTTCAAGGTAGAAAGGCTCTACGAAAAAATTCTGGAATGCATATATTATCGGAAGTTCCCAATCAGTTGCCTTTCATATAGCTTTAATTTTGAAGCAAGTTTTTTTTATTTAATTTTCTCCATATCTTATTGGGACATTTTTTGTTGAACTATAGTAGTTAAGATAAGATTAGTGCTGCGTTTGATTTTGACAAATGTTTAGTTTTGTAGTGGGGCTGATGAGGGGGACGATTTAGAAAGTAGTAGTAAATTTTTGTAATAATTAGATTTTTCTTTTCATATATTTTTTTCGGTAATTTATTGTTGGATCCAAGAGGTTCCGGCGCGTTCCACCTAAAATCAAGCCCTGGTTACGTATGTATTTTGCAGGAAAGGACAGTAAATGAACGTGTGATAGAGAGAGAGTTCGTGGTATACAAAACCTCTAAGAGTAAGCAGAGTATTGTGTTTAATGGTCAGCTGCAGTTCAAACCACATCAGTTACTCGATACGATGACTGACAAGCCGTTAACTAACAGGTATGGACAGCAAGCGGCTGTTATGCCTGATGATAAGACCGTAACAGAATTAGCAGGCAAGGCATCGCGAATCAACAGACTGAACGCACTGGGACTTAATTTCCCGTTTAGGTTACTGACGTTTCCATTCAATTTTAGTGCATTGAACAACGCCAACCAAGAATTATATTTGGCGGTAAAACTACAAAAGGTGTAATTTGTTGTAACAACGAAGTCACACAACAAATAAGATATCACACACACACACAAGATAAAATTCGATTGTAAAGAAAATATTAGGCGAAGTTCAATGATCGCATACAAAATCATCATGTTAAGAAAATATTTAAAAAATTCTTATTATTAAACAAAGCCTACTATCGAAGACAGGCTTCTAAATCTAAAAGTCTTAGAATAAAATTTAGCCACAGGCGTTAAAAGGAACCACTAAAGTTTCACTAAATAAAAACGAAAGTTTTCAAGCCTCACGTAGTCATCATCATCATCATCATCACTCCAAGGACTAGGCCTTAGACCTGTTCCGGAACCCATCTCTTCCTCGGTATACCGACATCTCTCTCCCCAGTAGGGTGATAACCCAAGGCAGCCACAGGTAGACGGATATCATGCGATTCAACTGTTCACACCATCTCCTTCTGTGGTATTCAATCTTCTGGTGCAATGATACAATGTTTAAATCGCGTCTAATATTCTCGTTCCTTCTCCGATCCAAGAGAGAACAACCTTGAGCCCTCTTAGAAATTTCATTTCGGCTGCCTGAATCCTCTGCACGTCCCTTTTACCACAGTTTAATAAAAACTGCACGGGCAGCCACAGTTTTATAAAATTTCATTCGGGTATCCTTCCGTGTTTTATTTTTGAGGTACCTATGAATCGTTCCACAGATGCGTCTAAATTTTGTTAGCTTTCTATCCCAATCAACACCAGTTCCATACGAGATATTACAACGCAGGTAATTAAAATGACTAACCTGATCCAAAATCTGATTATTCACGACTATCTTAGTTCTTATAGGATACCTGCTCTGAAATCCCAATCGTTTTAGATTTTGTAGCAGAGATCTGTAGCCCTCAGTCTTGTATATAAAGTAGCTATTGTAGCTATTGAACGTAAATATCGCCTTTTGTAACTGGGCTTTTGTTTTCTGTATAATTACCTTGTCATCTGCATAAAGCAATACATTCACATGAATATTTCGATGAATTGATATTCCCGAGTCAACTTTAGCTGTCCATCGCCGAAATATGTCGCTCATGTAGATATTAAAAATTGTCGGTGAAATAGGATACCTTGTTTCACACCTTTATTTGTAGGAATGTCTTCTGATAATTTACCATTCAAATCCACGACAACCGCTGTCTTGTAATATAACCTCCTAATTCCTAATTCCTCCTCCTAATTACAACCTCCTAAGCTCTGTAATATAAGCTGTTTTGTTCCATTATACTCCAGAGTAGAAAATGTTTCACAATATGAAAAGCTTTCGACACGTCTATGAATGCGTCTCCAAGTTAAATTCCTTTCTCTTTCAATTATTAATTCAAGTGTAAAGATAGCGTCTATGCGTGATCTCCCCTTCCTGAAGCTATTTTGTTCTTCTCATATTAAAGCGTCAGATATTGGCTTCAGTCTTCCATTTATTATTCTATCGTATACCTTATATATAGTATCGGAAATAGAAATTCCTTTGTAATTATCTGTCTTTGTCCGGTATCCTTTTTTGAATAATGAAATTACAACTGCTTCTGACCATTCTTTAGGAAACCACACGTAGTATTTTTCATCATCACCATCATCATCATACTCAAGAAACCAAGAATGGTTTGTTCCGGTCTCAAATAAGTAAAGATTACAGCCGGTCACTCCAGCGCTTCCTCGGACGTCCCACACCTCTCCGTCCCCTCGGCTTATAGTTTCAGAGTTGTTTGGGGATGCGGCAGTCATCCATTCGACAAAGATGTTCGCACCAATTCAGCCGATATTGGGCGATCCTGTCGAGAATACTCATAATATTCAGTTCCTGCCGTATATCTGTGTTTCTTCTATGACCATGGACAGTATACCCTGCCACGTGCCTGAGAAATCACATTTCAGCCGCTTGGATGCGACTGGCCTGGCCTTTCGTTAAAGTCCAGTTCTCAGACCCATAAAGAAGTGTGGGAAGACCCATCACCTTTTGAAAATTAGGCGCGTTCCTTTACTTGCTGATTTAAGGTTTCGCCTGATGGTCCTACACATGAGATTGAACTTATACAACTTATTCACCACGTCGTTGCATGCATTATAAGACACACTGTATCCCAGGTATTCAAAACTGCTAAGTTGTTCCAGGACAGGACGTAGTATTTTTAAAATCCTTAAAAAATACTTTTTAGTATTATTTAATGTCTTAACTACAACCAATTAACAGTGATCAAAAATGAAATAACGAAGCCGTGAATTGTATGCCTTGTTGTGCCCAGCACACTCCACGTTATGATTTTATACATATAATTGTAAATGAGGATTCTACTCATACTCAAACTACTCAATGTTTTATTTTATTTTATCTTAAGAATTATTTTAAGGAACAAACTGAGCGATTGTGAGGAAGTGTGCTGCCCATTTTTATCGTGGCACGTGTAGTGAGTTATCAACCAGGGAAGCTAAGAATTGTCTACTTGTCAGTGTTCGTGAACGAGTTGCGCTTTGGTTCACAAAAATCAATGTCAAATTGTCCTTTCGTGTGACCTGATAAGTTTCGAGACACGTGCAGAGTCCAGTTCTGATTGGCTGAATTTTGGGCGTTAACTCATAGAGACTTTTTGCGTCACGCAGGGTATAAAAGTGACGAGAGCACTGGGAAGTACACATTTTGTCACTTGTTCACTTTTGGCGTCCTTGCGCACTCTACGTACGTACAGCTTCTGTCAACGATGGAACCACATCGAAAGCGTAATTACAACTTTGTTTTGTTTTACTTTGTTCAAACTTAAAGCATTAATCGATTTTGGATAATGAATTATTTATACTCAGAAGTGCTCAGTAGTGTTCTAAATTTGTTAAGAAATATGTATAATTGACATCTTAATCATTTATGCCTAATTTAAAGTAGTAACGTACCAAATTCAGAAATATAGTTAGTAAAGCTTTTATAATGTTTTAATAAAGAATAGTCGGTATATAAAGAATGTTTTTTTATATATAATGTTATGTCTTAATGAAAACACTCAATAGAATTATTGTAACGAGATTATGTCACTTCAATTATTGTTATTTTGTTCATTTGTATTGTCATTATTGTCATTTGTTCATCAAGATAAAACTTGTTAACGAACATAGTTACTCTAATGGATTAAAGAAATATTATTAATCTAAGTAAATGCCTTATTTAATAACGAGCCACTCCCACAGCTATCCTGTCCGCACGACTGGTGCTTTCACTGTGTGAGGCCCCAGCCCCGGGCGTTACAACAGCCTCACTGCCCCTGGTTTTCCGTTTTAATTTAACACTCTTCACACACCAGAAAAGCGATAAAAGTTTTCAAGTTTGCTGATAACAAATACACAGTTTGTAACTTTCACGTTTGCGTAGTGATAAAGCGAAGAACGTAATATGAACGGGAAAACAGAGTATACATTAATGAATGCTATCATCACGCCAGTTCACGAGTAAACATAGTTCAGACCACGGTATATTGAATTGTATTGAACACAATACCACGGAAATAATTGAAAAGATTTTCCTCGTTTGAAACTGCTAGTCTGTTTTTCAAAAGGTTGCAACGATTGTGAAATTTTGTGTTCAGTATTTGTCAAAAATAAATGTACATATACTTCAGTAGTATGAAAATTTCACGCCCTGATAAAGAGAACACATGATAAAAAATATCGGTATGGAGAACCATACATGACTTCTTCCATGTTCTAAGATTTATATTTAAAATCATTTTCGAAATGAAACATTTCCATAGAAACTACGTCTTTATTCAGCCTTAACCACAGTACTGTGGTCACTAACGTATACCACCTCACGTTAGCGCACTCGATTTTCACTGATGATGGCAGTCGATGTCACTGCCGAAACGTCTGGTTTTGCAGAAAACATTGGACCTACGGGCAAACAGCCCGGAAAGGAATTTTAACAATAAACTACTTCTTTGTTGCCGATAACGTTGTACACATAAAAAATTATCCCTTCAACTATCATTTTCATTTATAGAAAATTACCGCCTCCCTCTTCAACTACCATTTTCATTTATAGATATTTCATCTATCTTTCTACAGTGGATTACTATGATCTTCTTTTCAGGATATTTTATTTATCAAAATTAAGTACTTTACTCTTGTTAAAACATAAAACGTTGCAGGTAAACTACCCCTTCCCCTTAACCGATCTTCACCAAAATGAACAAACCTTGAGTAGTCAACTCAGGCACATGTGCAAAAAAGTATTTGATTCTGTTTGATTGTGCGGCAGTTATCGTTCGCCATAAGAAAAATTCTACACACACACTTTTCTTAATGTTTTGAGAATCAGAATGAGTTTCATGTTAGTACAATCAGAATCAGACCTTATCTTGAACACGATTTTTTTCGCCATCACCATACTTCCATTTCCTTATGGAACATGGAAGTAAAGATGATAAAAAATTAAAAACTTTAACCTTACCAGACATCGTATATTTGCCTGTCCTATTTGTAAGTCTGGCTAAAGCGGGAAGGAAGTTTTCTCAAGTTTCTGTATGCAAGATTTGTAGGCTACCACTTTAATGGAAACAGTGCAGGAAGGGAAGGGATATGATACATAATAGAGAGTAAGACGGTCGAGAGAGAACAGTGCGGGAGCAGGTAACTAGTGCGCACTCTAGCGGCTTAATCCTTCCACATTTTTATAACCACAAATAAAGTTACTTACTCCCATGTTAAATGCTCACGTGAACAGGTGGTTGAAAAGATAAGACGGACACTTCAAAATGTTACACCATCATATTTGCGGATATATTTCTTATTTGTTAATCGTATGGAAAATGATCATGTAACAGTCTGACGGATAGATTTACATATGATTAATTTATACTCGACTGTTTGACTGTCAATCATAGTCTACTGACAGGGATACGGTAAATTTTATGATCCGAGCTCTTGAAAAACAGTTAAACCACCGGAACATTTTACAGCGCACGATATTAATTTCGCCTTTACGTTGACATCCCCGATTATTCGTTATCTGAAAACAAGCGCACAGTGTACATCAAAAACACATTACAAAATATAAAATTATTTCGTGATTGATATGTGACTTATAAGCGTTATAAAGTAACAACCTGTTATTGAGAAAGGCGTTTGAAAATTAATTCATGTTTGCTGACGGCGAATGGTGTGATAGAATAGAGATGGGCTGAAATTTTATGAGGTTGATTTCAAACTAGTCGGAAGACTGGACAAGAAAAACTGTGCAGGAAAAACTCATAACTACAGAGAATACTGTGAAATAATTAAAAAACACTGCATAATAACATGTGCATTTAAAAGAATCACTGGAACAGAAATTAACTTCGTTAATATTATTAATGGTTTGTAAGATTTGGAGGGCTATGGTTATTAGAAGGGAAAAGTTCATCGAAGCGAACCGATATGTTTTTTAGTCGGAAATTCAATTTTTTTTTTTTAATTGACAGAATGGAAAGAAAGAAATTTTTTACTCTTAGAAAATCTAGTTGTATACACGATAAATTATAGTACGGAAGCGAGTCCTTCACATAAAGCGCTAGACATACGAGGGTAAGTCAAAAAGTAAAGGCAAATTTTTGAAAAGGAACTTTTTATTGTGAAAACAAGATGACAAGTAACATCATTTCTCTATATAATCTCCCTCAACTTCTATGCACTTGGTCCATCTCTTGACAAGCTTCGTAATTCCGTCCTGGAAGAAGATTTGTGGCATCGTGCACAGCCACTCGCGCACCGCCTCCACAACCTCGTCATCCGACGAAAACTTGGATTCATGCAGGTGCTCCTTCATCGGACCAAAAAGGTGAATATCACTTGGAGCTAGGTCAGGACTGTACGGCGGATGCTCCAAGCTCAAAACCAAGATCTTGAATGCACTGAATCGTTTTCCCCGCAGTATGAGGACGGGCATTGTCCTGAAGTAAAAGCACACCTTTTGAAAGTTTTCCTCGCCTCTTTGTTTTGATTTTGGGTTTCAGATCTCGCAGTAGCTCACAGTAGCTGTCACTATTCACTGTTTGACCTTTAGGAGTGTAATGAATTAGAAATGGACCTTTCATATCCCAAAACACTGTCATCATCAACTTTCCTGCAGAAACTTGTCTTTTGAACTTTTTTGCTGTAGGCGAGGATGGATGTTTCCACACCATACTCTGCCGCTTACTCTGTGGTTCGAAGTGATGGACCCACGTCTCATCAACGGTTACTATGCGACTGAGAAACTCTTCACCTTCCTCTTCTAAACGCCTTAAATGTGATTTCGAAATTTCCAAACGTTTCTGTTTGTGCTGGTCTGTCAGTCGATGTGGTACCCAACGAGCACACACTTTGCGATAATTTAGTGATTCGTGGATGATTGCAACTGCTGAACCGTGGCTAATGTTCAATGCATGCGCAATATCATCAATTTTGACACGACGATCATCATGAATCATTCGCTCAACTGTCTCGATGTTCTTGTCCGTCTTCGAAGTGGATGGCCTACCTGAACGCTCTTCATCGCAGATATATACACGACCATTTTTAAAGCGATTTATCCGCTCATAAATTTTGCGTTCACTAAGACAGCTCTC
Organism: Magicicada septendecula; assembly: GCA_034769895.1. Lineage (NCBI taxonomy): Eukaryota > Metazoa > Arthropoda > Insecta > Hemiptera > Cicadidae > Magicicada > Magicicada septendecula. The sequence continues at coordinate 41,297,020 of CM068370.1, read as the reverse complement.
ACCGTACTGCTGCTGCATTCTGCGAATAATCTCCGCAGGTTTAGTCCCTTCAGAGTCCAGAAAACCTACCCCTCATTTCTTCCTTGGTGCACACGGACAACGGGGCACTCATAATAAAATGCCCTGAAATCACTACGAATGGAGCTGAGCACTGAAACAACACAGCTAAAGAACAAAAAAACTTTGAGGTTATGATACGTCATTGTTCAGTCAGTGCTGCCATCCATTGCAGCAGGGAAAATAAAATTTGCCTTTACTTTTTGACTTACCCTGTATAATACATAGACATCATAGAGGCACACATTATTTACTGTTTACACCAAGATAAACAGCTAGTAGTTTTATGTGCAGGGGCAAACCTAAGGGAGGGATATGAGGATTACTCCCCCCCCAGAAATCCGAAAAAATTAAAACAATTTAAGAACAAAAAATTTTAAACTGGTTATGTTTTTTGAAATACAATTAATTAACTTCAAGTTTTGTCTATTTCAAAAAATTACTTTTTGGGACAGTAACGAGTTGAACTAATCTACAATAATAGGCCTTATATCCGATAATAAATATAACTGATGTTGAAAGAAATGGGGAAAAATGAAAAGAAGTCGGGTTGAAAGAGAGTAGGATACGGTACGTTTTCCGCTGGTTACGATAACTAGGGACACAGCTTTTATACTTTAACTTTATGTTAAATGTTGATAACTTCAATAACAAAGCATATAATGTGAATGAGTTTTCATTTCTTAACATTATTTTTCATAATGGACATGGGCCGTTGTAATAGTCTCAACCTAGCTCTAAGAAACAAAATATTGTAAAATTAAACATACGTTTATTAAAAATTTTTCGTGTTCTTGCTTATGTTAACCTTACAACACAAACACACACAAACTCATACAGAATTTACTTTCTTAGTTTTAACGTTCTCTTTAAAGTATTTCTATTCCACAGAAAGGTATTATTACGCTTCCAAGTCAAACTGTATGTTATTATTCGATTTTTATGAAATTAGTGAATTACAGCTATTATTTACCCATTAGTTTTAATTTGTTGATATGATTTTCATTATAATATGAGGAAAAAAGAATACTCTAAGTAAACGATATGTGGTTGACCCCCCCCCTCGAAATGAAATCCTAGGTTCACCCCATTTATGTGAATACTAGAAACAGAACGGTTTAGCGAAAAAAAAAGATTAACACTAGTTTGGAAGCACTTTCAAAGACTGTAATTCTACTTCCAGCAATGCTGAAAATAAAATTACAATATAAAGCAGAAATAAGTTATTTACTATAAGTCATGTGGTCTTCGTCAGTGTGCCGTATAGTCAAACCCAACAACTTCTGGTTTTTAGCGTTTCGTAACAATTCTAAGAAGCGATGTTTCTTTACAGGACAGGAAATACCGCTGCATATTCACGAATCTTTTCCGGCGCGAAATCACAAACTTCGGTACGGTTAACAAAATGCAGTAAAACATAAAAATATTTTTTCAGGAAAATGAATGAGAGTTTTAAATATCATGTTCAATTATATGCTCTTTTACATGTTATACTTTCTCTTGTACAGTCAAAATGTCTGGTAAATTCCATTATAGTTAATAGCTATTAGTTATTATTATTAGTTAATTAATTAATTAATTATTAGTAAATTAATTTCATACTGTAATACAAATTCGTATAATTGTGAAGATATACAAGTTCATATCGAAGATCCAGAAATAAGAACTGTCCAATACCTGAGACAACAGAATTACGGACGCTTTGACTTCAAAAATAAATTGTTTCAAATTTATTTAGAAACAGTGGTTGATTTGTAAAATTATAGGTGCCGGAACGCATCAATTCAAAAGTTGTACAGACACAAATATACTTATATTTTATATTAGCTCGACATCTTGTTTGCTAAGTAGTCTGTTTTCAATAGATTTTTTCAGTGCCTCATAACATTTTTCAGGAACTACTAGATTATTGTTTTTCCTACCTTACTTTTTTAGAAGCGGAACTCCGAAAAAAGTTAAATTTGTACTGCCTTCAGGACCATAGAATAATGGGAGTCTGGTAGTGATTTTCTGCTTTCAAATAAAGAAGCTGTAATTTTTAGTTTTTCGTTGGCAAATCCCAGACCAACATTGCGATTTTGCAAAAAAAGTGAACGATAGTAGTTAAGATAAAAATTAGTGTTGGTGTTTGATTTTGACAGGTGTTTAATTTTGTAGTGGGGCACAATTTAAAAAGTAGTAGTAAATTTTTGTAATAATTAATTTTGTCTTGTCATATATTTTTTTTGGTAATTTATTTTTGGATCCAAAAGTTTCCAGAACGCCGTTCCGGCTCGTTTCCCCTGAAATCAAGCCCTGTTTAGAAGTAACTGTAGAAACTATAATTTCGTAACGGGGTTTTAATAGACCATTGGGTGTGCCGTTTAACTACAGGAGTTCCGGTAAAATCCTCCAGGACGGCGCAGTGGTAATTTAGTAAGCATCGCGGTACAACTCGTACCATAGAGAACCATACAGAAACCAGTCTCCATTTAACCACGCGCAGTGATGAACAAAATGGGGGAGGAGTGGTGTGTGTGTGTGTGTGTGTGTGTGTGTGTGTGTGTGTGTGTGTGTGTGTGTGTGTGTGTGTGTGTGTGTGTGTGTGTGTGTGTGTGTGTGTGTGTGTGTGTGTGTGTGTGTGTGTGTGTGTGTGTGTGTGTGTGTGTGTGTGTGTGTGTGTGTGTGTCAACGTATGGACGTCGCGTTGTTGCTGAACAAGGCCCGCGTACAGCGAAATTAATTAGACATGAAACGGCTGTCTGGTTGCGCTGTGGCAAAAGTCTCATTGCGCATGCGTAGCTTTGACGCGTTGTTTTCGGACCAATTTTTCTGTGTTCAGAACAGCGACGTGGCTGGTGTATAGTGTCACATGGTTGTTTGTCATGGTTGGGGACGTCACACCCCGCTTCCTGCACTGCCTTTCCTGCAATCATTACTATCTGCGCGAACCGTTTCATGTCTTACTATTTCATCTGTACCTGACAGTAAGTAGACAGGATTAGATTTAGTGCGTTAAGCCGAACCCACAGTACAATACGACAAATGGACGCCACACAATGCCCTACCAACTACTGACCTACTCTGTCGTTTTAATAATAATAATTGTACTTGTTATGAAGTAACGTAATTAACTAAGATAGGGCGTGATACTTACGTTGACGATGTGTTGAACGGTTCTAACGAGATTACTGAAGGTTTCTTCTCCAGATTTGTCTCTTTTGCCTCCATACTGTAGCTCTCTGAAACATAAAAATCGTATTTTAACACGTTAAGTACAAACTAAATTGCCAGATCAATAAGAACTATTAGACCACTATTACACTACGCAACTGATTTCAAAACTACATGAAACTAGTTGTAGGGGTAGTAAAAACCGGCTGCAACTGCTCTGCAATCAGTTGCAGAGTAAGCATGTTGTCTGTACTGTTATAAAGAGGTGAAGTACGTTTGTTTCGTTATCAGGGCTAACCTCAGAAACTACCGACCCAATAAAATGTAGTCTTTCACCACCGTGTTTCTTGAAGTTTGAGGATATTTTTAGACATAATTTTTTTTTTGAAGAACAGAGCCTTAAAATGCTCCCATGACATGAAATTTCTTTGTTAATTTGCGTGTAGTGAAATGTTCGGCATGCAGTAAACTTTCGTTCTATAAGAGATAGCTAGGACTATATGATCTCAGCGAGTGAAATTTAGAAAAAATTAGAAATTTTATTTTGGTTTTTATTTCAATAAAATCCTCTTTTTGTTTTCGAAATATTGGCGGTTTTGTAAAAAATTTTATATCTTGTTTTGGTCCCATGTAATGAAATTTCTTCGTTGTCCGCAGAATGCGCGCGCAGGCGAGTTGCGTGCAATCGGTTGCGTAGTGTAATAGGCTACATTTGAATCAATACTCCACAACGAGTCCGTGAAACTAATAGTTGCACGGGCAACCGATTGCTCGGGAGAATAAAAGAAGAAGGAGAAGATGAAGAACAATAAGATGAACAAGATGAAGACGACGATGATAAAGGTGGTGTTGAAGAAAATGAAGACTTGTGAAAGAAATAATACTCCCCAGTCAACCCCCCTACCCCCCCCCACACACACACACAAAATCGTGTGGCCTTTAGCTGTCTTACAATCGATTGCAGGGCGTGCAACCGATTGCTGTACGCGCAATAGGTCTCATTTAAACCAACGCCTCACAACTTTTTCTGCAGTCAGTTGCCTAGTCCAATAGAGTGTATTAGGTTTATTGCTAATTAAAAGTTTTCGAGGCTATTCAATAATCCAAATGTATGTGCTGAATTGACTTAGTACGACGAAAACTTCATTCGGAATCAGGGGCGGACTGACATCCCTGGGGGCCCTCGGCTGGAAGCAGTCAAGTGCCCCCCTGCAGCTACACACAGAAACCCGCGCGCGCGTATTTGTGTGCGTATACTTTTTTTAAATTACTTATTTACTCTTTATAGATGCACGGTATGTACAGTATTTACATTTACGTAAGTGAACGTTTTAATACAAAACATACAGGACAGTTTATTTGGTTATTTAGACTTTAACATAACCAGCTTTAAAACCATAATTACCTACTATACATGTTTCTACTGTACAGAAAATGTATACCCTACAAATCTATATAAAACCCCAATTAAAAATATTCCACAGTGTACACAGCGGTGGAGCCCCCTTGAGCTAGGTGCCCGGTCCATTGTCACTCCGTCCCACCAATGCATAGCCCCAGTAGCGTAACTTTTAACCGGTCCCTCCTGCAAGTTTATGCCATGGCCCCCCTTTTGAATCTTGACATAACGCCCCTGACGCCCTCCCAGGTCTTCGGGCCCCCCAGCCCTGAATGCTCCAACGACATTCAAACAAAAATGACAATAGCCTACTACTCGTCGCGTCAGTCAGTTGCCGCACGGCGCGCGTCTACAGTAACCTCCTTCGCTTTCCTCCATTAGTAAATACTAAACAGGCTATATATAAACAAGGCTGAGAAGTGATCACTTACAATCTGACCAAACTAAATCATGAAGATTTATTTCCAACAAATATTTAGACGAGAAAAGGTTTTTAATACCGGTAAATATATATATATATATATATATATATATATATATATATATAGTATTTAAAATTTATAATTATATTACCTCAAGATGTTCTTTTCCTTATTTGGAACATGTTTCGAGAGTTCCTGTTCTCTCATCTTCAGCCTTCGCCATCTTGTTTCTGGTTAAGTATTTGTGTGTTGGCTGCTGGATGTTATTAAGGTAGTTTGTTGGCCTTTGGTCTTTTAAAGTTGTCTTATTGTGTGTGGTTGTGGTATATGTTTTTGTATTTTGTGTATTTTCGATATTGAGTGCTTTGAATATTGTGTCATGTTTTGTATTGATTTGTATTTGTTCTGGTATTAGTTTGTTTTGTTTTTTATGTTTCTATATTTGTAAATTTTCCCAATCATAACCATTCAACCCAATTTTCCCAATTTTCCGTTAGTCATCTAAGCTGATTCACACTGAATTTGTAAATTTTTATGTGAACTAGTTTCTTTGCTTTCGAGTTACTTTTACTTTATTTTTATTCTGTAAATTAGCTTTACAGAACAGATCGGAAAATCTGTATCTACCACTTGCTCTGACTCGCTATTCAGAGGAGATAATTTGTGCAAATTTGTAGTATACAGGACGATTAACAACGATGTCTCGTATCTCGTGAGTGAACTGGAGGCAGTAACGCTAATTATCTTTATACGCGTACTGTAGGATCCCCGATCAATATGAATGACCCCACAATACTTCATGTGATACAAAAACTTTACCTACTTTCAGGAAAAACGGTTTCCCCGAAACAAGAATATCAAGTGCCAGCACTTAACATTAATTAATATTCTTTATATCGCTACCAGTTATGTTTATCTAAAGCTAAGTAAACAAACATATTGTGAAAAAACTGAAGTGTTTTTCTACTGTCATAAAACAGTAAACACAGCTCCAGTGGTTTGGCTGGGTACATAACACCTGTTGCGGTTGTGATAGGCCTAAAACGTAACCTAAACGTTATTTCGAATTTTTTTCTAGTACCAAGTGTTCTTTTGGAGTATTCTCTGTCATTCGCTGGAAGAAGAAGAAGGTCCCTGTTCAACGGGATCTGACTCTCATTACACTTACACAGAATAAATCAGAACACAAATAATAGAATTAAAAATAATAACGACAAACAGAGAAACACATGACTATAGGAACAAAACACAAATAGGTACGTAGTATCTGCTACACGTCAGTTCCGATAACGAACATAGCTACTAACTGAGCATTTTGCCGGTTTATACAGCGGCAACATATTGGGTGGACGACTGTGTCCCCCCTCCTCTGTTTGTACAGTGACAACTACTACGAGGTCAATGACCGTACGCAGTAAAACATTGCCGATGCCTGAGCCGGCAACACAAGACGGTGCAAGTGCCCAGCAGTTCGAAAGCAATGCTACGCTTTTCTTCAAGTTTCCCTACTAATACTGTTAGGATTTCAAATTATTCAATAACTAAAACATTTGTTCTGTGATATAATTAATATTATTTTCTCTTATTTCCAGCACTGTTGCCGCCGGCAACAGCGGTTGCATGGACACCACGTTACGGCGTGACAGTTCCGAAGTGTGGAAATTGTTATACTTTCTCTAATGACCGGTATTTTTTAATTTAGACAGAACTTATATTATGAACACTTATTTTTATGGTTGTAATTAATTAGTAAAACAACGTTTCGGCCATACAAAGTATGAACAATGTCGTTTAATAATTTTTTTAGGTTTCGATCGAAAAATAAAAATTGTAATTTAATTGTCATTGTAATTGTTACGTAATTTGTTGTTTGAACATAAGGTTTGAAGACCAGGTGCGCCTCCACGGGGTGAGTAGGGGGAAATGGGGGAAATCCCCCCCCCAAATAGTTACACCAGACGAAATTTTTTTCTTCGTTTTCTGATTTTGTGGTCGTTGTTGAAAGGTTTTGTGATCGTGAATATGATACAACATTCATATCACGTCATGCAGGTTCATAGTTTTTCGCTAAAATTACTTTAAATTCTAACTGTACCTTACCACCATGTTAATTTTTGTTTGATACATAACTTAATTGACTAGTGTGTACTTTAAATTGTAAATAAATGTAATTAAAAGATCAATGAACGGACAAACACGGATATGGTTTTATGCGTGTATGTTAATAAATTTACTGTGTTGATAATAACACGCTGTATTTTTATCTGCACTCATTCCTATCGTGTACACTGTAGACCATTAAAGAACGATGCAACTTTTTATATACTCCTTCCCCCCTCCCAAATTGCTTGCGGGATTCGCCCCTGGTAAAGACAACTCTGACGACCGTTAAGTTGTGGAGACGACTTACACCATAGCAGGGTTGCCAAATTCAATGTAAAATTTAGTTATCATTGTCATTCCTGGAACAAGTTAGCAATTTTGTATACCTGGGCTACAGTGTGTCTTATAATGCAAGCAACGAAGTTGTGAATAAGTTGCATAAGTTCAGCCTTATGTGCAGGAACATTAGGTGAACCCTTAATTCATCAAGTAAAGGAACACACCTAAAATTCTACAAGGTGATGGCTCTTCCCACACTTCTTTATGGCTCTGAGAATTTGGACTTTAACGAGAGGCCAGGCCAGTCGCATCCAAGCGGCTGAAATGAGATTTCTCAGGCACGTGGAAGGGTATACTCTCCATGATCATAGAAGAAACACAGATATACGCCAAGAATTGAATATTATGAGTATACTCGACAGGATCGCCCAGTATAGGCAGAATTGGTGGGAACATCTTTGCCGAATGGATGGCTGCCGCATCCCCAAACAACTGTGGAACTATAAGCCGAGGGGGGATGGAGATGTGTGGGACGTCCAAGGAAGCGCTGGCGTGACCAGCTCTAATCTTTTCCTGTTTGAGACCGGAACAAATATTTTTAGTTAATCGGTGAAGATGATGATGATGATGACGATGATTATCATCATCTCCTTCTTAAGCAATGGGCGTAACTCTTTTCGGCTCGTGTAGATATCTGCATTTCATTTTACTTTCGTCCTAAAATAAGGCGACTTATCAGGTAGGCCTAAGTCGGGAAGAACACAGCACGCAGAGTATTCTTGTGAATGTGTTTATGTACAACTACGACGCAACTGTTTAGTACTATAACTGTCACTCAGTGACTCTAACTGAAATGGCTCCATGATGACACGTGTGGTCCAGTGATTAGTTGACAGGTCCAGATTGAAACTTGTGCCTGATAATAACCTGATAATAACCTTAACGTATTAGTGAGATTAGGATAATAAATACCTGCTTTCATGCAGTAAGCATTACTATAATAAATGTAGTAAACTCAAGGAAAGCGACAATATATACTACGGTCAGCAGAATAACAACAGACTCAATTAATAATCCCAGCAACCAGTGGCGGCCGGTGAATCCTGAGTAAGGGGAGGCTACAAGATAGTCACCTGAGCCGCGTTCAGTCATAGCAGCCCCCCCCCCTGACATTCGTTATTTCACTCATAAGTAAGAGCTCACTGATTTTTACAGCATACACGTCTTATGAGAAATATACGCGTATCTTTAACAAGATAAACCAAAGATTAACTTATTTTTAATCTAGCAAAGAGTAGTAAACTTCTGAGTAGAAATATATTTTGTAAGCTACGATGAGTTTACTTGTAGGCCTACAGCAAATCACTCAGCGGCCCTTCTTATGTGCGAAATTGTCGATAACATGATCATGTCACTCGGTCGACTTTTCAATTTCCAGAGGATTCCCTTTTCAATTGAAACTAAACCAGTGGCGCTGGGACGATCCTGATAATGGGCAAGAAGAGATAAATAATAATAATAATGCACATGCACAAGGAGCGCGAGAACGTAAAACTTTGTAAAACTAACACAAACCACATTTAACAGTGCCGAGAGGCTAAATAATTCGTTGCCTCCCGTGCACGGTTACAGATGCACTAGCGTCTCCCTCCCACCTGCCGAGCATAGTTCTCACGTAGCTGTACGATTACTACTATATACGGCGCCTACTCAGATCCCTGCCTCTGTCTTCTGCCATTCTGCACTATTATTGGTAACGCGCAATTTAAACGATTTTCGTAATTAATCAGAAATTTAAAATGCCAAATTGTGATTACAGATTGATTACAGGTTCAGTTATAATTAAAAATATATAGCCTATTAGTAGTTGTTTATTTTTTAATATTTTTCTAAATTTATTGGGGGAGCCGCCGCTGCCAGCTACCTCACCTACCTTATAGAAGAAACAAGGAAAGCCACAACAACGCTAAAAAGCGATAACTGGAGAATATACTTCAAAGGATCAAGGCTCATATAGAAGTTTATAGCAACGAACTGGCAGAACGACTAGCAAAAACAGCAGCATGGAATAACGAATTGGCAATCTCTTTTGACAAAAGTGCAGTGATTCGAGAACTAACCAAAGAAACTAAACATAAGTGGAAAAACTAATTTAAGGAAACAACGAAAGCTGAAGTGAATAAAATGTTCTTCCCTGATATCGAAGACAGATTACAAACAAAACTGAAAATGACTCGCAAATTCACGGCAATAGTGGATGGAGACGGAAGATCAGAATCCTACCTCCACCGCTTCAAGATAATAAACAATCCAGTGTGCCAGCGCAATTCAGGAGAACAAACAGTGGATCACATCATATATGAGTGTGACATGTTAAAAACCAGAGATAAAATTTAATTAATAGTGTAAAAAAAATAGGAACTTGGCCGCCTAAAAAAGTAGATCTTATAAAGAAACATTTAAAAGGATTCAAAACATTTATCAGTATAATAGAAATCTAATAAGTTGTCATCATCATTATCTTCTTAACGGCTTTAGGCTTTAGCGGCCTGTTCCACAGTCTACCTTTTCTTAGGTCTACCAACGTTTCTTCTGCCTCTAGGGTTGTAAATTTTCGCTATCTTCGGTATTCTACTTTCTTCCATTCTACCTATGTGTTGAATCCATTTTCTTCTGTATTCCTTAGTCCTTTCATTAACTGCAAAAATATCTAAATCACTTCTTGTCTTATTTCTTAAAGGTGGTCCTATAACAGAACACGACGGATCTAGACCAGAGAAAGTCGATACAAAATCTAGCCGGCATAGGGTTGGTTGCCCCATACGGTGGGTCTCAATCAACAACTCAAATTCCAACAGTAGCCTCGGAAACCTGGACTGATAGCTAATAAGTTATTTTATTGTAAATAATGGAATATTGACATATGAGCATTGTAAGCTATGTTATTAAATACGTACTTGTTATTACTTAATTTAAATGTATATAAACGCATTCTAATTCAAATAATGGAAAACTTAGCGTGTGGTATTACACAATTTTATTGGAGGATGATGTAAAATTAATTGTAAAAAGTGTCCACATCCCTTGTTCTTTTAGGCATCGCGACAAATGTAGTCAGCGAATTTTTCATGACATTTCGGAATGGTAGATACCTGAGTCGAATTTAGTAATTACTTAAAACATTTGAGTAGCGATAAGTAGGGTTGTTGATTGTAGAAGGGATTGAAACATTCCTAACAATTTATCAGCAGACAATAAGGAAATAGTGAAGAAGGAACTCGATGATGACATAAAGAGTGACCGAGAAAGGCAGAGTTTGTACATAAGGAAATGATGAAGAGGAAACTCGATGATGACATAAAGAGTGATCGAGAAAGAGAGAGTTTGTAAATCGGAAAATATATGGGAATGTTATCAATTTCAATTATATCTTAGCTCCCAGATAAACAGCACTAACGACACCAACACTGAAGTTTTGTCGCAAATAAAACATATTATGGATTTAAAAAACACCTGGCATCTAGCTTCATCTCAAGAAGCACGAAATGCAAAATTTACAAAACACTTATCAGTCCAGTACTGATATATGCTTCAGAAACCTGGACAATGACAAAAAATAGCGAGGGACTTCTAGGCTGCTTTGAAAGACGGATTCCAAGAACGATATTTAGAGAAGTACAAGAAAATGGAATATGTGGCGCACGCACTATAATTATGAACTGTACCATCTTTACAAAAAGTCGGACATTATCAGGCTAACCAAAATACACAGGCTAAGGAGGGTTGGACACATAGAGAAAATGGAGGAAGGACAGCCTACGAAACATATTTTCTACCAGAAACCAATGGGTAGTAGAAAAACGGGAAGACCCCCGAATTAGATTCAAAGACCAGATAGAGGAGGACCTCGGAAAGTTGAACATAAGAAACTGGAAAGCCAGGGCATGCAATAGGGAGAAATGGAATCGACTCTTGGAGCAGGGCAAGACCCGGCAAGGGTTTTAGAGCCACGGCTGATGATGATCGATTTCAATTGAGGCAATTAATACTATATTGGTGGCACCTACGTATAATTCTCTTTAGGATAATAGTTCCTTATCAGTCCGGTGAGGGCGTTAGTAACGGGATCTTCTTTAGACGCTTACTATATTTTTTAGTAAGACAGGCCACCATGATGTACAAGTTACTTCGCAGAACTCAGAAATATCATATTAGTCAGCGACGTAGTTTCATCAGCATACGGCGAGTGGGTAGAGAACTGTTTCTGCGCTCTACTTCGTAATCTCAAGGCCTGGACCGACTCACTTTCTAAAGTTGTTTTTACGCGGGTAAGAGATTGTTGATCGGTTCCCTTTTACTGAGAAATCTGTCTTATCTTTTCATAATTGTGCCTCCTATCTTCACGTACAATAATAAATACAATTTTATGCGCATACATTTAGAAAGCAATTAATTTAGTTTCAATTTATATATTGACGATGTCACACAAAACTGGCAGATGTGTCTTCCAGATTTTATGATTGGTCACTCTACAATTGACACTTTGTTGTTTGCGGACGATCAGGCTATTCTGTCAGACTCTGAAAATAGATTGAAGATGGGTACATTTGTTAAATTGAATCTGAAAAGACTCTGGATTGTAAATATCCACACTTAAGACTAAGGTAGGTGGCTTTTAGTGGAACTGATCCCCTGCAGGAAAAAATTGTTTTAGATGGTACTGTCCTGGAACAAGTTAGCAATTTTGAATACCTTGGCTACAGTGTGTCTTATAATACAAGCAACGACGTTGTGAATAAGTTGCATAAGTTCAATCTTATGTGCGGAAACATTAGGCGAACCCTAAAGTCAGCAAGTTAAGGAACACGCCTAAAATTCGTTTAATAATTTTTTAGGTTTCGATCGAAAAATAAAAATTGTAATTTAATTGTAACTGTAATTGTTACGTAATTTGTTGTTTGAACGAAAGGTTTGAAGACCAGGTGCGGCTCCACGGGGTGAGTAGGGGGAAATGGGGGAAATCCCCCCCCCAAATAGTTACATCAGACGAAATATTTTTCTTCGTTTTCTGATTTTGTTCAAAGGTCTGATTTTGGTCGTTGCTGAAAGGTTTTGTGATCGTGAATATGATACAACATTCATATCACGTCATGCAGGTTCATAGTTTTTCCCTAAAATTACTTTAAATTGTAACTGTACCTTACCACCATGTCAATTTTTGTTTGATACATAACTTAATTGACTAGTGTGTACTTTAAACTGTAAGTAAATGTTATTAAAAGATCAATGAACGGACAAACACAGATATGGTTTTATGCGTGTATGTTAATAAATTTACTGTGTTGATAATAACACGCTGTATTTTTATCTGCACTCATTCCTATCGTGTACACTGTACCATTAAAGAACGATCCAACTTTTTATATACTCCCTCCCCCCTCCCAAATTGCTTGTGGGATTCGCCCCTGGTAAAGACAACTCTGACGACCGTTAAGTTGTGGAGACGACTTACACCATAGCAGGGTTGCCAAATTCAACGTTAAATTTAGTTATCATTGTCATTCCTCGAACAAGTTAGCAATTTTGAATACCTTGGCTACAGTGTGTCTTATAATACAAGCAACGACGTTGTGAATAAGTTGCATAAGTTCAATCTTATGTGCGGAACCATTAGGCGAACCCTAAAGTCAGCAAGTAAGGGAACACGCCTAAAATTCTACAAGGTGATGGCTCTTCCTACACTTATTTATGGGTCAGAGAATTGGACTTTAACAAAAGGTCAGGCCAGTCGCATCCAAGCGGCTGAAATGAGATTTCTCAGGCACGTGGCAGGGTATACTCACCATGATCATAGAAGAAACACGGATATACGACAGGAACTGAATATTATGAGTATACTCGACAGGATCGCCCAGTATCGACTGAGTTGGTGGGAACATCTTTGCCGAATGGATGACTGCCGCATCCCCAAACAACTATGGAACTATAAGCCGAGGGGACGGAGAGGTGTGGGACGTCCGAGGAAGCGCTGGAGTGACCAGCTCTAATCTTTGCCTATTTGAGACCGGAACAAACCATCCTTGGTTTAATCGTTGAAGATGATGATGAATTAATTTAGTACATTTGTTACTTACACAGTATCGGCAGCATGGACGATTGTTTCAGTCAAAAGACAATGAGACGATTTTGCCCGATAAAACAGTGTCTCTAATTAAATGTTGCCTTAATTCTCCGGAATGTTTTTAAACTAAATTACAAAACTATAGTCTGTTTATTTCTAAATTATCATCATGTTATTCAGAATTTAATCTTCGTTATTGATTGGTACTCGTTGGGCACTTGGTGAAACATATTAATACAAAAGTTTTTAAAAAATATTCAAACACTTGGTAAGTTTCACAGTTTATTATTTACCTCTGACAGCTGTTTCAGCTTATTAAGCAATTCTCAAAGAGATCAAGGAACATCTAAACAAAGAATGTAAGGGTGGTGAACATGTGTTTAGGGTGTGTATCCGGACGCGTGTGGGGTGTGTATGATGGAGGGGGTGGAGGAACTAGTAAGGGAAGATCGAGTGTTTATAAAAACTATAACTATAGGTCAAGTGTTTATATTTTGCCTTCCGATTATACTTAATTTTACAAACACTTGACCTTCCCTTACTAGTTCCTCCACCCCTCCTCCTTCGAACACACACCACACACATGTCCGGATACACACGCTAAGCACATGTTCACCACCATTAGATTCTTTGTTTAGTTGTTACTTGATCTCTTTGAGAATTGCTTAATAAGCTGAAACAGCTGTCAGAGGTAAATAATAAACTGTGAACTTACCAAGTGTTTGTATATATATTTTTTTTTAACCCTTTGTGAATATGTTTCACCAAGTGCCCTACGAGTCGTAAATCAATAACGAAGATTAAATTCTGAATAAATGTGATGAAAATTTGTCTTTGTTTTGGTTGTCTTTAAACCGTAGACCACGGCCAAACAGCCAGGTAAACTCTTCTAATAGGCCTACAACTGACACCGGCCGTGAAAGCCTTAGAACAGGCCTTAGAATTTTACCAAGTGTTTGTACATTTTTTAAAAAACCTTTGTTTTAATCTTCGTTTTTGTTTCTGCGACATATTTTTGGATCTGTTCTTTAAAAGATATCGGCTAGACAGTCTTTCTTCAATATTTGTTTAGACAATGAACTCACAGGCTACTTACCTGAACAATCTTTATATCAGGTAAATCCTCTATCCGGACTGCTTCCATTGTAATATTTTTGTCGCTTGACATTTCGATCCCTGGCATCTATGATCGCCTTCAGAAGCTGTGAGCGGCGATTGAGGACGATCCCAGATTCCAGGGACCTCGACAAAAGTATTACGATCAAAGAAGTCCGGATAGAGGATTTACCAGTAAGAAATCGCCCATCTCTTACAGATATTAAAGAATTTTTATACCGTCGTATTTTTGATACGCCATAATCTTAGCCAGTAATAATAACATATACCACATCATGATTTGTCAAGATTAATGGCAATCAATCAAAAGAGATTCACACAAAAACAGTTCCAACAATGGTCCATCGTCATAACACCGATAAACCAAAATAAACATAAACACCATCGCATTTATTTTTATTTGCCCTCGGTCAGTGAAACCGTAGCGATGTTCTGCGAAAGGTATGTGAAACGACTTGAAGAGCACACAAATCCTCTAGTCATAAATCTAGTAGACAACAGCCTGCAGACAAGACGATTAATATTAACTTTTTCGCTGGACTTACTTAGACTTTAAAATTCTAAATGTATTGCACATAATATGTTATTTTTAAATACTAATACAGAAGACTAGTCAATGGACTAATTCTCTTTACACCATGTATACTGTGAACAATTATGCTTCTTGTTATGTATTAACAGATTGCGTAAATAAACGTAAAATTTATTTTATTTTTTGACTAATATTAACTAACAACCTTAATGTAACGATGATACTTAACTTCAAAACAACACTCACACAAGCATTTACATATAATTATTTCTATACGTAGATATACACAGTTCATTGTGACCTGTCGGTATGATCCTACTCGGTCATTTATTACAGTAATGACGTCAGCATATCATGTAGCACACGAAGAGTAATCTCTTGCACCTTGTGACATTGAAATGAAAGTCGCTTTAAACAAATAAACATCGGAAACCTATTCCGGTGCGTCTGGAATAAAACGATAGGCAGAATACTCGTTTGTCACTCACTTCTGTCTGTCTCTTAATCATTTAGGAGGTCGTGGCCAAGGCTGACGTGCCTGAGGCGGACGGTGACTGAGTCGGACAGTTTAAACATAGCTGTTTATAATTAAATATAACCGCCTCTGGCTGAGACGGAAACGTTTTTGTTAAAAGCGGGTTAGTTGAGGTTGGCCACACAGACATGGTAATACAAAATATAGACATTATATTAAGAGAAGAAGAAGACAATGAGAAAGGTTTTGTGGCTACTGTCACTTCGGCTAGCGTGCGTCGCCATGCTGGAAAATTTTGCTGCGCAAAATTATAGACAAATATAGAAATTTTCAGAAATGACTAAAAACGGATCAACGCCACACACGGTACGATGGCAGCTGTGCGGCAATTGTTTTGCATTCATTTAATTTCAAGTAACGAGATCATTTCACGGCCTCCAAGACCCCCTAATATGTCAGCCAGCGTGCAATTTCTTCTTGTGGGGTTACCTTAAAAGCTAGGTGTTCTGCTATCGACCGTCTATCATAGAAGAACTGCTAGCCAAGATTAGAGAAAAATGACGCCAATATTTTTCTTGAATGTTATTCGAACAATGGAAACTGCCATTAAGAGGCCGAATGATTGTCTGCATAGTGGTAGAGATTGCCTGCAAGAAGTCGTCTTCAAGAATTAAACCTATGATACTTTTGTCTAAAATAGCACAGTTTCTACTACAAAAATCCATGATTGAACTTATAATCACATATTAGATTCATAGCTCATCAACAGGACAAGACGAAACTTGGCATATTCGGATGACATGCACTTATTAGGAGAAATGTCCTGATACTGGAAGACGTTTTTGGAGAACTTGAGAGGAAAGGAAGAAAATGGGTCTTAAAGTAAATGCAAGCAAAACGAAATATATGAAATTATCCACGTTGCAGGCAAGGAGAACCCCAATAAACCTGACTATAAACGACTGGACATTAAGAGCAGTGGATTAGAAGGCTCTGAGGGCTTTTGAAAGGAAAGTTATTAGAAGAGTCTTCAGACCAGTATGTTGTAATGGAGAATGGAGGATCAGATCTAATCAATAAATAGACTCCATTCTAAAACAGGGAGATATCGTCCGATTTATAAAGTCCAGAAAAATCAGCTGGATCGGGCATGTAGAAGGAATGGAGAACCAAGGACTCCCCAAAAGGATAATGAATGGGCATATAGGTGGGTGCAGAAAACGAGGCAGGCCAAGAAAACGATTGCAAGACAACATGGAAGAAGACCTGACTAGGATGGGGTGTCGGCTCGTGGAAGACCAGGGCACACGATCGGACTATCTGGAGGCAGATCATTAGGGAGGTGCCTGGATTGTAGTGCCGGATATGTATGTATTTTTATAACAATACTAATATTCCAAAATTTCTCATTTCTCTGAGCTACCTTGTATTTTGGGTTGTAAATTTTGTGTGGACATCTTTTACACTTTACAAATTGGAAAGTTTTTTATGGTTGGGTAAAAGCATATAAGTGTTGGGTAATATATAAAGTCTCTTATATGTATTGTGTATTTATCTGTGGTCTCTATCTCTCTCTCTCTCTTTCTTTCTCTTTCTGCTTTTCTCTTCAGTGTCTGCCACTGTTTTCCTTCTTTATCACATACACAGGCTTCTCTCTACGTATACTTTTATATTTCCAACCTGTGGTTGCCCGAAACAATTCCTCTCATTCGCTTCACTTCGTATATCTTATGATTGTATCATTTCATTTCCATGATTAAGTTCTCTGTTACAAACGAACCCTCGGCTTAATGTAAATCGGAATGCTAATTATGAACCCGGTTTCAAGGACCACAAATACGTCATCGGTAACCAGATCTTGTACGGCCCACCTTATTTTTGCAAATCAGATCAGCAGTCTCAAATGTTGGTATCAAATAAACGTTATAATCACAGATTAAACAAGAATGGCATCCTACCTAGTAAAATTATATAAACCCTAAGAAAACATTTCACGACACAATCTAGGTCAAGACATAACCAATTTACGTTTGTATCCACTGTCCAATTAATGAAATTCTATTCATAATAATTTCATTAATAAAGATTAAATATATACCATTAGTTATAAACAACAGATTAGAATATCTTGGAATGACAAAGAATACTAAACTTATGGAAAATAAAGCGAAATGGGAATTAAATATAAAAGAATTATATTGGTTGGCGAAAAGGACTTCCACTATATCAACTTCAATTAATATTCATGAAAAACAATTTACAGGCTCGTACTAACGTATGTTTCCTGTTTTGTTGTTACACCAAAAAGTGCAACTGTAATATTATCTAACGTTTTCAAAATAAAGTATTAGGAAACATCAATTATGCACGGGAAACGGCGACCCTGACAAGGATTTGAAAACAGGGTTCATGACTGACGAAAACAAAGAAAACATAAAGAAAGACTATGAAAACCATGAAAAAGCTGAAGTCACCCAATTATTAGACCAAAGGGACATGGCACTAAGACTGACTTGAATAAAACTCTTCCAATCTGTGCAAAAGCGTCAAACCTTAAAGCCAAATAGTGACGTGCAATGCAGAAGTTTGAGATGCACTTAATATTTATAAATGAAGCTGAGAGACACTACAGTGGAGCCTCACTAATTCGTCATCTATGCGACCGAAGGGGTGACGAATTAGTGAGGGAGTAAGAAACAAACCCAAAAAGATTTGGACAGCTTTGTCAGCGATAATTGGCCCACTTGTCAGGCCTACACTCAGAACGGAACCAAATATATCAGCATGCTTTTGGTAAAAACTCTGAGAAAGGTAATCACAATACGAATTGTACCAAGTCTTAATATTTTAAAAATAAAGAATTAATTTGATTAAATTATCTTTTATTTAACAACGCGAAAGAAAACGAATTGTTATCTGTGAATTTCTGAAAACGAAAATTTTGTTTACGTATCCATGGTTACATAACATAGAACGATATCAATTGTTGTTTTATTGCAATTTTCAAGTTTTTGGTCGAATAAATTTATAACATAAATACAAAAATTACTCCCTCCCCCCACAAATACCCTTTTCATTTATAGATATTTTATCTACCTTTCTACAGTGGATTATTATGACTTTCTTTTCAGGATACTTTATTTATCAAAATTAAGTACTTTACTCTTGTTAAGACGTAAAACGTTGCAGATAAACTACCCCTTCCCCGTAACCGATCTCACCAAAATCAATGGGCCTTAAGTCCTCTACAAATCGGGTACACGTGCAAAAAATTATTTGATTCTGTTTGAATTTGCGGCAGTTATCGTTCGCCATAGAAAAAAATTCTACACACAGACACATTTCGGAAAATGAATTTTCTTCACGTTTTGAGGGTAGTACAATCAGAATCTGCCCTTATCTCGAACACGATTTTTTTCGCTATCACCATACTTCCATTTCCTTACGGAACATGGAAGTAATAAAATACTATCACGATGATAAATATTCTTTACTTCACTGGCAAACTTGGTGCCAAGGTTCGTTCGATTAATGCAGACGGTTTGGGATTTCACAAAAAGAAAATTTTGAACGTCATTGGAGCGAATGTCGCTGTACAGTATTAACAATTCCGCCCTAAAATTTAAAATCAAAACTATCTTTTCAAGGGAATTTAAATGTCTTCTTAAAACGTCGCGTTCCGTACTGTCAAGTTAAGGTAATGTATTACATTTGACAGGATTAAAGAGGATGACAAGAAAACACGATTAATGAATCAACTAAACATACGGTAATAAGTCCGCGACAAGTTACACCAATTATAGGATGAGCCTAACACATGACCTAAAGTCAGCTGGAATAGATGTGAAGTCAGCTGTTAGTGTCAGAGTGTTGTTAGTGTCAAGGGATCTATACTGACACTAGCAGGGGTTTATGTACATCATTTCACTTAATAAATGTGTGTGTGTGTGTGTGTGTGTGTGTGTGTGTGTGTGTGTGTGTGTGTGTGTGTGTGTGTGTGTGTGTGTGTGTGTGTGTGTGTGTGTGTGTGTGTGTCAAACAAAATTTTATGACTGATGTGTTCTACACAGTGGGACATGCAAGGTATTGTAGACACACGGATTTTTAGATTAACTGTAAATGTATATTTGTTATTAATTGTTGTAGGCCTACACTATTCATTAACACGAGAAATGAGATTTCTCAGGCACGTGGTAGGATATACTCTTCACAAGGTCGCAAAATAAATGTCGATGTACGGCAAAAGCTGAATATTATGAGAGTATCTTTAAATTCATAGTGACCGTCAATCAATGAATTTTTTCGCTGAAGTGTTTTTCAGGAAACTCGACACAAATAAGTTAAAATGTGTGTTATATTTTTGACCGAACGTCGCTCACAGTTGTGTGTTTGGCGTCAGCAACAATTGTGCTGATGATGACAATAAACATTGTCGAAACGTCGACACAAATAAGTTAAAATTTGTGTTATATTTTTGACCGATCCTCACAAACCCTTCCCTGAAAAAAAATTATGAGAGTATGCTTGATCGGCTAAAATGGTGGGAACATCTTAAATGAACAGATGCCTACCGCATCCTCAAACAATAAGCCGAAAGGAGGGAGAGGTGTGGGGTGTCCGAGAAAGCGTTTGAGTGACCAGATCTACTGTGTCTCCTTGGGACCGGAGTGACCAGATCTAGTGTGTCTCCTTGGGACTGGAGTGACCAGATAATTATGAGAGTATGCTTGATCGGCTAAAATGGTTGGAACATCTTAAATGAACAGGTGCCTACCGCATCCTCAAACAATAAGCCGAAAGGAGGGAGAGGTGTGGGGTGTCCGAGAAAGCGTTTGAGTGACCAGATCTACTGTGTCTCCTTGGGACCGGAGTGACCAGATCTAGTGTGTCTCCTTGGGACCGGAGTGACCAGATAATTATGAGAGTATGCTTGATCGGCTAAAATGGTTGGAACATCTTAAATGAACAGGTGCCTACCGCATCCTCAAACAATAAGCCGAAAGGAGGGAGAGGTGTGGGGTGTCCGAGAAAGCGTTTGAGTGACCAGATCTAGTGTGTCTCCTTGGGACCGGAGTGACCAGATCTAGTCTGTCTCCTTGGGACCGGAGTGACCACATCTAGTGTGTCTCCTTGGGACCGGAACAAACTATTTTTTAACTGATTCCTTATGCTTTTACGGCCGGTGTTAATATTATTGAAACGATTGAATGACGGTCTATTAGACCGCAGTCTCATGTTTGAAGAACCAAACGTTTCGGCCTCACCAGCGGAGACCATGAGCCATTCTATGAGCGAAAATATGGTTTGCCTCTGTCAGTGGTGTGCCGTGGGTACATAACACCTGTTGCCGGGTGTGATAGGCCTACAACTTAACCTAAAAATTAATTCGCATTTTTTCTTGTACCAAGTGTTCTTTCTAGAGCATTTTTTATAATTCGCTGGGAGAAGAAGAGGATCGCGGTTTAACGGGATCCGACTCTCATTTTACTTAGGCAGAATAAATCAGAACACAATAATCGAATTAAAAATAATAAAAAAAAACAAACAGAGAAACACATGACTAAACGTAGGTACACACAAATACGTACGCAGTATCTACTGCACGTCAGTTCCGAAAACGAACATAGCTGCTAACTGAGCGTATTGCCGGTTTATAAAGCGGCAACATATTGGGTGTACGAATGTGATCCCCCCTCCACAGTTTGTACAGTGACAACTACTACGAGGTCAATGACCGTACGCAGTAAAACATTGCCGATGTCTGAGCCGGCAACAAAAGACGGTGTAAGTGCTCAGCAGTCCGAAAGCAATGGTAGGCTTTTCTTCAAGTTTCCGTACTAATACTGTTAGGATTTCAAATTATTCAAAAACCAAAGTATTCATTCTGTGATATAATCAATATTATTTTCTCCTATTTCCAGTACTGCCGGCAACAGCGGTTACATGGACGCCACGCTACTGGCCCTCTGTACTGAGGTGTTTACATCCGCTGTTATTCTTTACCACTGAAGATGGCCTCCGCTGGTGAGGCCGAACGTTCGGTTCTTCAAACATTAGACCACGGCCTAATAGCCGTCTCATTCAATCGTTTCAATAAACCATTTTTATTTTAACCCTTGCTGAAGATGATGATAAAGATTAGAGTTGATTGGGTCATGTTTTAGGACCAGTAAATGAGAAACATAACAAGAATTTGAACCAACCCATAGGAAAAATTCCGCTAGCAAAATTGCGAACAAAACTTTTACATAACAGAAAACAAAAAAAGAGCTTGGAAGACGTAATAAGATAAGAAAACTGTGAAATAATAGGACAGAAATAAATTGAAAGGCATAGTCAGTGTGACTAAAACTCTACAAGGGTCGCGTGGCAATAGGAGGTAGCAAGTAGTAGTACGTTTAGATTGTCGATTAAGAGTTCTACTGAATGTTAACTAAACGTTTTAAGCGTGATAAAATTTGTTGCCATTGATTACTCTTGCACTAATGTATTCAGTTAACATCAATTTACAGGCCTAAAATTGTTATAAAATTAAACAAAAACCAATAATATGTCTAAGATCATAACCAATCGTAAAAGTGAAAGAGAGAGGCCTGCTTCTTAAGTGGCTTAAGCAGTGCAGTTTTTTTTTTTTTTTTTTTTTTAGCAAACTGGTCAATAATATCTGAAAAATTACCACTGTTAGCCAATTCATTTTCAATAGCAAAATTTGCCAATTTATTAAACCTTTCTTGTGAGGTAGTGCTTCTCTGCCAAGTTTTCAGTGAATTCGGTAACCTATTGAAAGATCTTTCAGACGAAACTGTAACTGGTATAGTACAGAAAAGCCTACGGGCAAGACAGAAGTTCACAAATATAGCTTGAAGGTTTTTGTCATAAATAGATTGGAGTAGGCTTAGTGGATTCTTTTCAGATTCAAACACTGTTTTATAAATGTTCTCCAAGTATAATATTTCTTCAAATCCCAGATCCTAAGCGTGGCTGTGATACGTTCAAGTGAGTCTTTGTCCACTGCTAACGTACTTGATCGCCTCCTTCAAATAAATTCTATTGAACAGCCAACAGCTCTGCATGCAAGGTTATAACCAAATGTCGTCTACAACAAAACACGTGCGTAAAAAAAGAAAACTGCCGAACAAGGAGCGCTAATTAAGTAATGACAGAAGATTCACACAACTCGAACTCTTTTGAAATACGGACTGCGAAAAAATTACACTAACAATGTTACACGTCATTTTTTTGTGAAGAAGATTCACGCGAACGGAGATCAAACAAAAGACGACGAGAAATTCCCACATGACTGCGAATACACTACGAGCATTGCGTCCAGGTCTGTGTGAAGCACAAGGAAATGCGTAAATGACAAGAACAATGGACGAAGTCATAGAGACGAACGCGTTCATGACGGACAGTCACTTCCGCTGAATGTCGTCACAGTGATCTGTCTGACGTCTTCGTCGCTGTCACCGGCTTTCACATCTCGTTTGTGTTGTTTGACTTTGTGAAATTCACTCGCAGAATGAATAGGAAGCTGCGCATACTTTGTTGGTACATACTTTCACGTTCCTTTGCGTTCAATGATAAACATCGCCGGCTCACAATGAATATTGCACCACACCTTCTTCAAACGACACGGTTGCTGGGTCGTCTTCACGACGATTTGCCGTGTTCAATCGTAGTCGCTCTCACTGTCACTCAGTATCGGGTCAACCGATCGGCCTTTTTACAGGATCATCATCATCATCGCCTTCTTAACGGTTTTAGGCTTTACCGGCCTGTTCCTAATCCACAGTCCACCTTTTCTTAGGTCTACCAACTTTTCTTCTGGCTCTAGGGTTGTAATCTTTCGCCATCCGGGTTGTATTCTACTTTCTTCCGTTCTATTGATGTGTTAAATCCATTTTCTTCTGAATTCTTTAATCCTTTCATTAGTGCAAAACTATCTAAATCACTTTTTATCTAATTAACGTTGGTCAGAATTTGTGAACAGCAATGTTTTATAATATTCATATTTGTGAAT